>RJWJ010018361.1:0-31589 GCA_004363605.1 Indri indri | reverse complement strand
TTATGAAGAAGACCCCAAAGGCAATCACAGCAACAACCAAAATAAGTAAATGGGACCTGATCAAATTAAAAAGCTTCTGCACAGCCAAGGAAATTGTCACAAGAGCAAACAGACAACCTACAGAATGGGAGAAAATTTTTGCATGCTACAAATCTGATAAAGGGCTGATAACTAGAATCTACTTAGAACTCAGGAAAATCAACAAGAAAAAATCAAACAACCCTATCGAAAAGTGGGCAAAGGACATGAACAGAAACTTTTCAAAAGAAGACAGAATAATGGCCAATCCTAAAATTCTTGGAATCAATTTGCTAGTAATGACCTTTTTTGTCTGCAAACCTCTGATCATGATTTCCATGTCTTCAATCCAAATGACAATAAAAATGAAGAACAAAATAAACCCAAATATAACAAACTACTAGAGACTTTCTTTTAGAGTGAAGTCAATCTATCAATAAAAAATGTGAAGAGTAGCTTTTCAACCAAACACTAAAACATCTGACATGTAATCCTGGGTGCTAAACATACTTGTTTGGGGTCATCACAATGATGCTATAATGTAGGTAACATTTTCATCACTTTAAAAGTTAGGAAACTGAAATGTAGAGATACTTTCTCAAATCGCACGACCTATTGCCTATAAAAACAAGATTAAAATATAGGTCTATTTGTTATTGTCACACAAAATAAAAGTATATTTTATCTATGACACTTCCATATAAAGATGGCCCCCAAGTAATGATGATTAGACTTAAGACTTTTTGACTTTATTGCATGCAAAAATGATACTCATTCAGTAGAAACCGTATTTTGAGTACCCATACAACCATTCTGTTTTTCACTTACAGTACAGTATTCAATAAAGTACATGAGATATTCAACATTTTATTATAAAATAGGCTTTGTGTTAGATGAATTTGTCAAACTGTAGGCTACTGTAAGTGTTCTGAGCATGTTTAAGGCAGGCCAGGTTAAGCTGTGATGTTGGGTAGGTTAGGTGTATTAATTGCATTTCTGAGTTAGGATGTTTTTAACTTATTATGGGTTTATTGGTGTGTAACCCCATCTTATGCCAATAAGCATAAGTTTAACACAAAATCAAAATAAAAATGAAAAAAATAAACAGAATCATCTTTGATATGACTTGTTCTTAATGATTCATTCTAGTTCCCCCATCTAGTCCTGTTTGATCCAGTTAATTCGATCTGATTCCTCTGATTCTCTCTGACACATTATTTAAAGCACTTCTATAGCTTGAGGCATATTGTGCCTTACACTACAGATATTTGTACACTTCTCTAAACATCCCTACCATAACGAAAACCTCTCAAGGGCAGATATCATATTTTAATCATCATGATGTCCATAAAAGGATCTATCCCAGTTCTAATACAGAGAAGACATTGAATAAATATTTCTTGAAAAGAATTGAATTAAATCAAAATGAATTGAGCACTACATTCTACAGCCTTTAAGCTTTAAGTATAAGCGAATAATTGAATTGTTAGAGCTGTCCTTAGGAAATTAAGCAGAAATTACTTTCTTAATTTTTGTGCATGCACAAAATAACAATCTCATAATACTTTTATGACATTATTTGAAAGTCATTGCAGTGTATAATGTCTTATTTATTTGCATAAACATGTGTTTGTTTAACGTACACAATTTAAATTATGGATTTGTTTGTTTTTGACTAAACTGTCTTTTAAATTTCCAAGACTATCGATGAACAACATAGGAGATAAACTTCTGAAAGCTTGGAATTCTCTTTCCTCTAATCTAGTTATGCTTTATAACTCAAAGGGGAGTACTGAGCATTTTAGGATTTATTTTGCATTGATTTCATTAATACAGCCAAAAACATTTATTGCACATCTCATATATACCATGTACTGTGCCAGGGACCAGGAATTTATTAAGAATGCAATGAGTTCTCCCCATAGTCAAGCTGCTCCTACTTTAGTGGGAGATACAGATGCAACAGCAATGGAGCAATTGCTTATTCACACAAAGGAAGAGCACTTTTGCCAGCCTGGAAGTGTCAGGAAATTCTGAAAGAAATGGCTTCTGCATTATCCTAAGATTTAGTAAGCATTAGTCAGGCCAAGGTCATGTTGGAGAAGGGAGGAGAGCTTTTGGGCAGAGGGAACAAGAGGAGCAAATGCTTGGTTTATCAGTAGACTTAGATATTCAAAGTTGGTGAATAGTGAAATTTCTGGCAGAGAGTGCTTAGAGAAGGAGCTGGAGAAGTGGGCAGAAGCCACATTTAAGGGAGGCCTGTCGGTCAGGTGAAGGAGCTCTGATGTTGTCATTGAAGTGTGTCAAGCAGAAGAGTGTCATATTTAAGTTTGCATTGTAGCTGGATTGCTTTCATGCCCAGTAAAAAGAAAGAATGGCCTGAGTTTGGGTAGCCATACCAATGTAAGAGAAGAAGTCACAGATTGAGATAAAACAAAAAGGACTTGGTGGCTAATTGGCACAGAGGTAAGAGGGTATGTCAAAGAATTAAGGTTCACGTAGACTACAATTAGTTCACTTTTAGATTTGTCGAAGGAATGAGTCATGGCTGGGACACTGGCTGGGAATCTTAGCACACAGATGGTAGTTGAAACCAGGATCACTGAGCACTCATGCAGGGAGAATATATAGTGTAAGATTAGCAATGGGCCCAGAATGGGATTTTATCATTCCGATTTATCATCAGAATGAATATTATCATTGATAGTGAATATTCAGTTTATTATCAATCCAGTAGCAAGGAGAGAAGTTTTCCAAAGAGACAGAAAAGTAATGTCAAAGATGTAAACCAGGATCATTATTATGTGGTATTATGAAAAACAAAGCAATAAGACTTTTCAAGAGTGATCAAATGGTTAAGAGTGTTAGATGTTTGTTCTTGTTGTAGAAGAATAAGAATCAGAAGAAGAAAAGAAGAGGAGGAAGAGAAGGGAGAGAGGGGGAAGGGAAGATAAAGAAGGAGAAATTGCAATTTTTGTTGAATTTTTTTTCTGTGTCAGACACTTCTGTTGAATGCTTTTATGTATCATCCCATCCTGTCTTCCAAAAAACCTTATGACACAGGTACTTTTACAGCAAAATTCCATGATACCACAATTCATATACTATACAAACGGTAGTCGCTTCTCAGACCAAGGAATTCCCAGCCAGTGAGCTGCTCCGGCTCACTTGTCACTTCGTAAACTTCATACTAACACAGCCCTCAAGTTCCATGGTTGATTTTTTTGAATCCCACTTACAGAGTTTTGACACCATTTGTTGTATTACCCCCACTTTACAGATGAGAAGACTACAGAGTGATTAGATGATTTTCCTTGTCATGAGAACATGAGGGGACATTATTTTGACCAGACCCTACCTACCCCCATTTATCAGCCAACTCTAAATCAGCATACTAAGAGACACAGTGCTTGCTATTTAAATGAAGCTTCAAAAGCCCTTCTGCACAGAAATTCTGAAATTGCCACTGGTCACAAGGACTGTGTTAATTAGCATATAACAGTATCATGAACTTGAGAATACTTTATATTCCATAAATACCGAATTAATTATTCTTTAAATATCCTACTTAATCTGCTTCTCTTTCTAGTGCTGTGTATTCCCTAAATGCAAAATGGTTAAGTTTCTCTTTGTGATTCCTCTTAGATTTTGTACTGAGAGATAGGGGAACTTCACAACATCAGCATTAGAATTCCCTAGAAACTCTGTATCAGCTCATCTTTCCTCCAAGGCAGAAAAAGGTGACCTATTTGTTAAGTCTATTGTTCATTTTCATACATGTAACACTAATTAACATTGAAAAAGCCCCACCTCCTTCCTTGTAACCCTAAGAACTAGATATTAAAATAACATAGGCCAACTATAGTCAATGAGCAGCTTCAGGAGAGAAATTATGCCATTGATGCTCAAGATATTTCAACAGGAAGATAGGCTGAAGTTGCTGTAAACCATCCACAATTTCAAATTAATAGTTCAATAATGCAATCATACTGAATTTTTGTAAGGTCAATTGTCCTTCATGATATCAGATGTCGTATCTTATATACTCTATTTCCATTCATGTGCAAAAAGACACAGTTGGAAAAACCCTACATTGAAGGCTTTTAGGGGAGTCAGTTCTGGGCTGTTTTTCATGTGATAATTTTACCTTTATTGGGAGCTGAAAGGTGGATAAACTGACCATGAGGTTTTTCTACAGTATATAGTTTTTCAAGAATCTGTCTGCTTCATTGTAAATAACACCAAAGGAAGAAATATTAGAAACATTTTGTAAAATTCATATTTATAAAATTTCAGTCTGGAGAAATTGTACATGCGGTATACTTGATAGTATTTCAATTAAAGAATGGAGGAAGCATGTTTCTCAGTGCCCCAAATAAGGGCAAAAATTTTAATTAGATGTCATTACTATCAATTTAATTAGGTTTTAAAAGACGGAGTTGGTCCACCTCGCCTCTTGGAAGCAGACATCAGGTCAAGCCACAGAACTGGGCCACCCTGAACCTTTGATTGTGGATATTCCTCCCAATAAGGAGGATTTCAACTGTCTGGTCTTTAGAAATAAAAGAAATTCTATCAGATATTAGAGCAATAATATTTGAATGTTATTTGATATAATTTTTAGAAAAATAAAATGGTCTTTGCTTAAAAATATCCTAAATGATTTCCATTAATAGCACCTCTGAATTGTTTATTTCACAGTTTATAAAAGGAATTAATAAATTTAGGTCTAGGAGGTAGAAGGGACTGTCATCTGTTCACTGCTGAAGGTCCTGTACTAAACTGGGGTAAGTACCATGATGCTCCAACCACGCTTTGTACAAAGGGGCTACTTTCAATTTGATAAATAAAATTTCCTTTTATAATGGAAAAAAAGTCAGAACTTTTTGTAATGATGAATGAGCCTTAAAATTTATTTATATGTGGTTCAAAAAACAGATATAGATCAAGTCATAGTTTACTTTAAACTAATACTTAGCAATATAAATTAGAGAATTTGGGATTTTCTCAAACAGGTCCAAGATTTCATTTGGCATTTAAGGTAACCATAAGATGGCTTTCAATAGTATTGAGAGATTTGGTTTAAATCTACATTTGTGGAGGTTTTTCTTTATTTTCAATCTGCTGCATTCAATAAATTCGGACCAAAATGTGTTGTTTTATTGTGGTTCACTTCAATTCAGCACATGCTGAGTATCAGCTGTGCTCTAGGATCTGGGCTAGGAACAAGAGCATCGAGCCATTGGCCAGTCTTCCCCCAGATCAATACAGGAGAGAGATGTACCCCATAATGGAAGTGCTATTTTAAAGAAAATACCCTAGGAGCATGGGAGAAAGAACAAATGTCTCCGCTTCTGCTTGACCTGGGCTTAAAATGATGACCAAGATTTTTATCGAAGCCTTTGTCCACTCTTCTCCCACCATGCCCACCCTATCTGTTTTTTGCATCTAAATTCCATCTTATGAATGCATATTAGGTTATGTGCTTCCCCAGCTTACATCCCTCCATGGCTTCCCTTTGCGCTTAGGATACAATCTAGTGTTTTCTTTGCGGAGTCCGAGGCCCTCCATGAACTGCTTTGGCCTTTCAAGCTCATCTTCCCTCACTTCCTGCTGTGCTCCAGCCAGGCTTGTCTTTTTGTTTCTCATAGTCAAAGCCCAAATCTACACAGGACTCTGGCATCTGCTGTTTTCACTGCATGAAAAACCTTTCTGGCTTACCTTTTGATAGTTTACTCCTTCTTTTCATTCAGGTATCAGCATAAATGTCACCTTCTCAGAGAGGCCTTCCTGGATCTCACTTGTCTAAAGCACTCTCTATGGTACCTCACTGGTTTATTTTCTTCTTAACATTATCTGAAAATATTGTACTTCTTTTTGATGGTCTGGCCAACCACAACCACCCTTATGTCCATGGAATGTAACCTCTGTGTGTGAAAGAGCCCTGTCTATCATGCTTACTATAGAATTCTCAGTTCTAGAACAGGGATTGGTACATCCCAGGAAGTCAGTAATAGTTGAACAAATGAATAACGGTCACTGCATTTTCATATTCTTTGTCTAGTTTAAATGGTAATGAAGAATCTGGTTGAGTTTTATCTTTGTACAAGTGAATATGCTGATTTATATTTTGGTGCAGTTTTACCAACTTAATGATCGGTTCTTAAAAGAAGGCCAAACCTAACATAATAAAAGAAAAGATGCAGGAAGTGTTCATGGCAACTATTCCTTGGAGTCCTTAGCCAGTGCTGTTAGCCTCTCCTGGCACTAAATTCACAAGTGTAAGAAAAATTAAAAATAAATTACCTCTTCCTCTTTTTATGTTTTCAACAGTACCATTGTCTTTGAGTGTTCCCCAAAGAGGGTACACGGGGTCAGTTTGCACATAACTAGCAAGGTTGAAACACTATTTCAGTTTTGTTGCAATCTTTCCTTTATGGGAAGGCTAAAATTCCAATATTATTAAAAATGCAAACCAATAAGACATAAAATGGCTTGCTTGTTGCTAACATTTATGCAAAACCACTTAAAATGTTAAAAATATTAATCACCTACCCTACGTAGCAACTAATGCTGCACAGATGACAATTGTTTTTTCCACTGGAAAATCACCGGCAATCTACATTCTCCTCTTCTACTTAATTAACACAACTATATATATCCTTCAAAGTCACAGGAAACTGGTGTAATTGCTTTTGTAAATTCAACTAGTCTCCAATGAAGAACAGATTGCTAAATTAAATGCAAGTAATTTGAAGCTTAAAAAAATCAGAAATATAGACATTCTTGCCTCTGTATAGCATGAGGTGAGATAGAGGTCAGGGAAAGAAAGGAGAAAGCAAGAATTCCTAGACCTGCCTTTGATCCTCTGTTGCGTTATTAGGAACATTTTAAAGACCACATGTCAAGCAGAAATCATGTTACATAAAATAATTATACTTTATAATCAGAGCATTGATGACAACCTAGATGTGTGCTGAATGGATTTGGAATCAAAGATTATGTGTGTGTGTGTGTGTGTGTGTGTGTGTGTGTGTGTGTAGAATAACCCTAAAATTCTGAAAAGCAGAAGAAAATAAGGACTGCAGAAACAAGGTGGAAAATAAAATCTGTATTTTTGACTTATTTATTTATTTTTCTTTCAAGAAGATAAAAGACAGGAAAATGGGGAAGTGGACAAAGAGAGGGGCAGAAACAGTCAGAGATGAGATGTAGACAATGGATCCTCATTATTCATGGATTCTGTATTTACGAAGTTGCCTACTCACTAAAATTTATGTGTAACTCCAAAATACTCGTGGCACTTTCACAGTCTTTGCGGACATGCACGTGTGCAAAACAATAAAAAAAAATTTAGTTGTCCGACACACACATTCACAGAGGAAGCCAAATAAGTTGATTTCCTCCCTTTTTGTTTCAGCTCTCACACTGTAAACAAGTGTCCTATTCATTGTATATTTAGTGCTATGGTTTTTGCATTTTTGTGCTTTTCCTTGGTAATTTCACTGTTTAAAATCTGCCCCCTCCCAACCCCCGAGCATAGTGCCAAAGTGCTGCCTAGTGTCCTGAGTGCAAGAAGGATACGATGTGCTCTACAGAGAAAATATGCATGCTAGGTAAGCTTCACTCAAGCATAAGTTATAGTACTGTTGGCTGTGAGTTCAATGTTAATAAATAAAAAATATATATTAAATAAGGTGGCTTTAAAGAAAAACAAGGTTACATATTGACAGGTTGATGAAAATGTAACCAGAGGCTTACAGGAACCTAAACCTGTATTTCTTCTAAGAGCAATGGTTCAGTATTTGCTAATTCCATTTTGCAGTGACTTTGTGGAATATGATTACCTCAAACCCCAAATAATGGAATCAATTGTGTGTGTGTGTGTGTGTGTGTGTGTGTGTGTGTGTGGTGAGAAAGATAGAGAGGAGAAGAGATAGGGCAAGAGAGCTATCTCGTGTCTGATCAAGTGTGGGTCACCTATTTATGATTTGAAGAACAAATGAAAGTTGATTCAGTGTGGTAACAAGGTCACAGAAGGTAAGAACTAAGAGGAAACTTCAAGAGTATGTCTAACACCTTCATTATGCAGATGAGGGATGTGGGAATGGAAATAATGGTCAAAGGTAGGGTTCTAGAACCCAATTCGACTCTCAGTTCTCACCTTCTTATGTCCTCTGGGTCTTACGTCATCATCGATAAGAGAGAAAAGACAGTATGTCTCATAGGATTGTAGGGAGCATTAAATAAGATAATAAATCAAAGAGTGTAGGAGAGTGTGTGGCATGTATTCAAACACTCAATGAATAATTTGATTACGTTTACACGGGTACCCTGACTTACAAATACTCAGAAACTTGCTGGTGAAAACCAATCCCCATGTGCCCTTATCCCCTGCTCAGTGCTTCTTCCATTGCGCCATCTGGGACCATCAAGGCACTGGTTGGGCTGACTCCCTTCTAGCTGCCGTCATGATGGTTTGCATGGTAAAGTTTATATTCCCAAAATATGTTTTCATAGCATGGACTACTTAGTCAAAGGAAAAGTAAAGTAAGCAGATAGTTAGAAGAAAGAGGACTACCTGTGTCAGGTTTCTTCTAAAACAAACTCGTTTCCAAAGAACAGAAGTAAGAAATTATGCTAAGTTTTATTCATTCACTACCCAATCATCTGAATTCACAAAATATAATAGACTTTGATTTCCACTAGGAAAATAAACCAAACTCATGTCAGAAGGAGCTTTTATTTTTCCCCCTTTTTTTAACAAAAAAGAAAGAAAGAAAGAAAGAAACCCATCTTGAAGCCTCAGTTACTTCATGTAAATGGGAAAATAATACCTACTTTATCAAATAATGTTAAAATCCCTAGAATCCATTTATAATAGGCCTATAAAAGTAAAATTTATTAGGATTTATGACAACTTATTTGATCTCACTTTTCACTATTTAGAAATTGAATGAAATAAAATTACAGTGCACTACTGTGATGCTTAATTTTGGGTCAACTTGAATGGGCCATGGGGTACCAAATATTTGGTTAAATATTATTCTGGATGTGACTGTGAGGGTGTTTCTGGATGAGATTAACATTTGAATCAGTAGACTGAGTAAAGAAGATTGCCCTCCCCAAAATGGATGGGCCTCATTCAAACAAAAACATGGACTAAAGCAGAAGGTGCTCCCTCTCTCTGCCTGTTTTTGAGCTAGGACACTGCTCTTCTCTTGCTTTCAGACTTGGAATTGGCCTGGAACTTTTACCATCAGCAATCCTACTTTTCAGGCCTTTGGAATTGAATTGGAACTATGCCATCAGACCTGCAGACTCAGAGTGGAACTATGCCACTGGCCTGGCTGGGTCTCCATCTTACCAACTATAGACCTAGGGACTTCTTGGCCTCCATAATCCAAGAGCTAAGTCCTTGTAACAAATCAGTCTCTCTCTCTGTCTCTTTCTGTGTGTGTGTGTGTGTGTGTGTGTGTGTGTGTGTATGTCTATCCCATTGGTTCTGTTTCCCTGGAGAACCCTGACTAATAAAATTACCTTTTATATCATATCTACATGGACCTGCATAGAAATTCTGTGCAGTGTATTATTAATAATAATAAAAAAATCTATTACTTCACATGTCAGAGGGAACAATTCAGGATACAATTGCTATTTTAATATATTTAGCCAATCCTTTTTATCAACATGAGTGACTCGTACAGAGCTGGTGAATGAAATCTATAGATTTTATAACTTTGCAGTCCGGATTAGACCAGATAACATTGAAGAGTACTTCAAAGAATGTTGCCTTCATTTTTCTCCTTCTCTCTCAAAGGGATTCTGGCAAAAGTTCATATTTTCATCTAGGAAAGCTTAGAATTTTTTTTAAAAAACTATATTTCTCTTTAAACCCATTCAGTTAGCTGCCTACATTTTTATTAAATACAAACTGTTTCATACAACTCTTTTTAGAATCAAATGTGCCTGTAATATAACTCCCCATAACAGGTTTGTTGAAAATGTGACTTATTTTACATTTTAAATCAAATAATGGTACATTTTTAGCCATTCTACTGCCTTTGACACTGCTATATTTTTATGAATAGGATTTATACTTATTTCTAAAGAGTTGACTAATAAATAGTATTTGTTAATGGCAATTTCTAAAACTATTCCATCAAGTAAAATAGTGTGGTTGTTGCTGTTTTTCCATTTTACAATCATGCAAATTGGGACATATCATGAGAGGAGACAACACTATATACTTCAGTGAATTGTCTCAAGTGTATGTACTATTTATTATATATTTGAAGGCTAATGAACTCTGAACCATAAAAATTCACCTCATTGAATTTCAAAAATATTACAAATAGATAAGGAGACATTAAATAAATCATCAGATTTACAATATCTAAATATTTATTTTGATCCATTTCTAGAGTAAGATGAAGGCATTTCTCACCGCCAGAATGTAGAAGACCCTTAAACGCCCATCATTTAAACATGATAACTACCTTATATGTCTATATAATGTTTCAAAGCTATTTTAAGCCATTTAAGCTTTTCGATTATACTAAACATCTACCAAGAGATTTCCTATCAAATATAGCGCAATATTTTAAATGATCGGCACAACTTAATTTTAAATAAATTTTAGAGTAAAAGTAATTTCTAAAGACCGAACTGACATAATTTTCCTCAATGCATCACTGGCTCTGAATAGTGGCTTTCAAGTTGAAATCATTAAAAATCTTTCAGAATCCCCAGGCAGCTACACTTTGTATAGATCTAATGTAAATTCCAAAGAGTTAATTGGTGCTAAAGTGACAAAATAACTTGTGATATACTTCCATATTTCTGGTTACCCAAGTCATTTAAAAGAGCAAATATTTCACAAAATGTTGTGAAAACAGCAGGTAAAGCAACAGAAAATTTTCAAATAAGAATTAAAATGATTTGTTTCCTGACAAAATTTTCGACCTGCTAAGAGTACTCTTAGCCAGGATCCTATTTTGTGAACTAGTGCATCCTGGGACTTGGAGATTTGTGACAGGCAACTTGGAATTTCACCTGGAAGGAGCAGATGACAATTAGGAATGATTGGCTTACTCACCAATGAAGACAGAAAGCTGAGGTAGGATACAAAGCAGCTATTGATGGCTTTTGTCTGTGGCAGACAGAAGCCTAAGGGAAGGATGACTGCTCTCTCCTAGTGTCATGAATGTCACATGATAAAAAGTTTTATGTTTGTTTCTGACATTAGGCAAACAAAAACCTTTTGAGTGCTGAATTAGGCTCTTGTTTTGAGCCAGCCAATGCGAGCTGCTACCCATTCCTATTGATGAGTACTGACCTGATTGCAGCTCTTTTCATTTTTATGGTGTTAACTGTGTGTGGGATGTGGGTAGAAGGGCTCATCCAGGACCACTGGTCCTATCCCTTTGAGTTCACATAGCCCTCGGAATTTTCTTTCTTTTTTTGGGGGGGTGGGGGCAGGGGAAGGAGGTTGTCTCAGGAGCTTCCCAATCTCTTTGCTTAAATGAGCAATATGAGTTAGGCCTTCTGAAACCAGTTTTGCAAAAGACCCTTTTTTCTTTTCCCTCTGGAAAAGGATACAACACTATCACCACGATTCAGCTTTGCTTGTCTGGGTCTGTGCAAATTGTGAGGGAAATAATGCTTTGAGGGAGCCCTTCCTGTTCCCTTTGGTCCTTGTGATCTGTACTCACTTGAGGTTCCAAGGTTCAAAATTTGATGACTTGGCAGGAAGCGATAAATCCGTTTTTTAAAGACATGGTAAGGATTGTATTCTTGTTGAGGGAGTCATAGATTGAAAAAACTGAAGTCATTTTTAAAGCCCTTGATTATGGCAGACTTTTAAATGTATACATTCACTTTGAATTAAAAGAATCTAGAGAAATGAGAATAATTTCTGCTTTCTGTGGCCAGACTTTGAAGTGGAAAAATGTGGAACTAAAAGCAAATAGCATAACCTGTTTTAATCAAAAGGAGTCTAGCAAGAAACAATCAATTAAAGAACAGTCTGATTCTCTGCGACATCAATGTATGAAAATCTGTTAGACGCCAGATTGTGTCTCAAGACACATATGATGAACTGAACAAAATGACCTGCTAATAGCTTTTACGGGTAATAAATGCATCATGTTATTGGTAATTCTGCAGATGGTAAATCAAGCTAATATCGAAGCTGAAACAAGCTACTTGTTAAACATAGTTCAAAATGATCTTCTCTGTTATTCAAAAACTGTATTGCACAGAAAAGAAAGATGATTATGCCTTATATTTGTAAGCATCTTAAATGGATAAACATTCCCATTCTGCTACGAAGGCATTTTAATTTTTACATCCTTTGGAAAGAGCATGCCTGAAATAAATCTAAGCTGAGAAACGCTGTGTTTATTTAGATTATGAGCAGGAACTAAGATGTAAAACTGAAATTGAAGTGTGACTCTACTGCATATAATGCACATTAGATGATATCTCCAATCAACATTTGCAACACTGACCTAGTGAATCTGAACATTTGAGCACAATGCATGTTAACAAACGATGGAGGGATGGAAATGCCGTTTGTATTATTGACTCTCCTGGACAGTCTAATGTGCCTGAAAAACACTTCAGCTATAATTTTTTTGTTATAAAATCAGAAGTTGATAGCAACACAATTCTAAGGAGGAAGGGGAGGTAGAAAAAGAGGAGACAGGGCAATGATCGAAGAGAGCATTCCTATAGGAAATAAAGCCTGTGGCTACCATGATATCCAAAGAGAAACTCAATCAAATGAAAGGAAAAATTAGCTTTGCAGATGGACAGGCCAGATAACTGAATCCCAAAGTGGGGCCCTCCCATCTTTGAGGTAACTCTTTTTAACCTGAAATTTTAGTTTGACAATCTATCTGTCATATAAGTTAACTCATTAATTTGTATTAACTGGGAATAAGATCAGTTCTAAGTGTGTACTTATATTTTAAAAAATGCAATTTCAGATATAAGAATTTTTTAATAACAGATTTATTTTTTAAATTAATGTAATTTAAGATATATTTGTGTTTTCAGATATCTATGTGTTTACATATATCTATGCAAGTGCATGCATGTATACAAATATACAGACACATGTATACATATTATAATTTTATGAACTGCTAATTCTCTTTCAATTCTAGGAAACCACAATAGCTTGTTTGGAGTAAAAGAAATATTTTTCTTTCCCTTAAAGAAGGTTATACATGCCCAGTGAAATCATATTTCCAGTATTAGATTCCATTATTTCCTCTATTAGATAGAGTTTGGGACCTAGAGTCTTTAAAAATGGGATGTATTTTAGTTCTGAATTTTACCTATTACCTGGAACTTCTTGAAGAAAATCAGTTTAATGTCTTAAATTTCCAGTTTTATAAAGGTAATAAAATGTTAGCTATGTATCAACTCTATGAAATGATTTTGAGAACAGTGACAGTAATCCTATCTTTTAGCAGCAAAAAAGTAAAATATCATCTTGTTGGAGGAACAGATGTTTATAATCCATTAACATCCATTAATTCACTGCAGAATCAGAAATTTATAATAGGACTAATCCTAGACCAAATGTGAAGCTGGGGAGCGTTTCAATGAGTGGTTCTTTCAACTGCCCTAGGTAGTCCTTTTCCCAAAGATTCCTAGTGTCTCCCCTCATTTTCTAAGGCCCCTTGTCTTTGGCTAGGATCTCTCATTGCCACTCCCCACCTCTATCAGTCTTTCTCATTAATTAACTCCAGTACTCTGTTAGAGGCATGAATGAGATAATATCTCTGCATTTGCTAGGATATTTTCAGCTTAAGGTAGCAAAAAATACAACTGAAAGTGGCCTAATCAATACAGACATTTATTATTTTATATAAGAAAGTGTCCAAAGGTGAGACAGCTCCAGGGTTAGTTTATTGGTCAGCTCAACACTAGCAACCTAGGATCTGTCTCCCCTAGCTCTGCCATCCTCAATATATTGACTTGTCTCTTTAGGATGTTTCCCTCATGTTTCCAAGATGGCAAGCATAGTTCTTTGTGTGACGTGGAGATGGAAATATACAGAAGCAAAACAAGCAAACAAACAAAAGGCCAAAAACCGAACTAAAACAAAAAACTATCTCCTTTCCAGAAGTTACCCAGGAGATTTTCTCTTAGCTATCACACACAAAAATTGCACCACACTCCCAGGCCTAAGCACATCACTCGATAATGGGAATCGAATCACCATTTTTGGCTCAGACGAACCATGGCTCGTGATTATGCTTGAAACAGGGGAAGGAAGTTTCACATCCATCCATGTGATTTGGGGTGGGGAGTGGTGGCAAGGGATGGCAGGGAAAATCCACTGAATAAAAGAGAGAAGAGTACTGGTTAGACCCAAATTCAGTTGGGAATTTCACCTGGCTGCTAGCAGTAGTTACTGTTAAAAAGATAATTTATTTCTCTACCACATGAAAGAAATATAAAAAGTAAAACAAAGAAGTGTACAGAGAAAGCAGTCCAGGGCTAGGATAGTTACTTTGGGGTGAAAGAACCCAGGTTTCTTCAGTTTTCCCCAACTACCATCTTTATCATGTGACTTCCATACTCGGAAACACCTGATGAGATCCAAAATGGCTGCCAGCACTGCAGCTAGTACGTCTGCTTTTGGGGCAGGAAATAGGATTGAGGATGAAATTAAAAAAAAAAAAAGACTCAAAATTTCTTTTTACAGCTTGTTGGACCAGAACTTAATCACATGAACTTACCTCATTGCAGCGAAGGCTAGGAGATGTAGTATTTTAGCTGAGTACATTGGCTTGTACTTGGCTAAATTAAAAATTTAGCCATTGACTCGGCTAAATAAAAAATAGAATTCTTTTACAAGAACAGAAGGGGAGAATAGAAATGAGTTAACACCCAATATACTCTACCATATGTATAGATGGCCTATAACAAAGCACATTCTAGTCATCCAGAACAATTGCAATGTTAAAATCAAGTTGTAAAATATATTTACTTACATGTATTTTATATCTTGCTATATAATTAAAGAAATCCTATTTTAATAAGATACGTAAAGATGTAATTCTTTCTCACTTTTCCTTGGTCAAAGTGCTTCTCACTATCTGGAAATATTCTGCGATAGCAGATGGTATGCATCAGATTTAATACATATTAGTTAGTGAAGCCATGAGGCTAAACAGAAATCCTAAGTATTCTTACTGTGTAGAGACAGGGTAGGGTGCTGGTGGAGTTGGGGAAGCCTAAGGTGGGAGACAGCACCAAAAACTAGAGGAACTCTGACATTTCTCCCTACAGAGTATTTCCAGTCAAGGCTACTATGAGGGGATAACTCTGTAGTCGACTCTAACAAGAAAGAGAAAACCAAGGGAGTGGTAAGAATGTGGTCATGATGTTGTGGGATTTCCATTTCTTAACAAGATTGGGTACAGATAAGTATTTGGCAATTTTCATTAGAAAAATGTAGTGAAAGTGCCAAGTAGTGTGTGTTGGACTCTTCCCATGAGCAGCCTAATTTCCTGAATCATGAGATGTAATTAAATATTCTAGGTGTAAAACAAATCTGGATTGCCTGCTGAACTCTGTCAAGAAATACAGTTTTATTTTTCTGAGTGATAAAATAATACAAATGTTTGATTTTATTTGTGTTTTTGATAATCAACTCTTTACATTGGTGTATTAATTTACATATAAAGTTCTATCTTCCTGTGGATATTCATTCTTCCAGATAGCCACAAAAGAAAAATTATGCATGAGTAGATATTCTATGTTGAGAAATTATATCATCTGCTAAGAATGCTTCTGTCAGGTGCATCTGGAAGATAAAAAAATGAGTTGGAAAATATTAATAAACCTTTAAGACAACAACTAGGTGTGCTAAACCATTGATAAATTCCACTGATAATGTGCTCCATTGATAAACCATTGGAGCATGTAGGAAGTCAATAGGTGGAGAAAAGGAACTATGATGAGATGAGTAAAGAAAGATGGCTTTAATATAGAGAGTTTTATGAGCATGCTCTTTTTTTTAGAACTTCGGTAAAAGCTTAACCACCTTGATCTAGATCAACACCTTGGTTCCTCTTTACTATCCCTTTCTCAGATCTGTGTACAATCCATGTTTACTCTTCTATTTACATTTCTAGCTTTGTGGCATGGAAAGTAATATCCTCTGAGGTGTCAAGAACTGCTGTAGTTCAGAGTAGACCTAGTTCTGCTTCAGCACCTCTATTCATACAGACATACTATTCCAATTTTGATTCAGATTTCTTTTACATATGCAATGGAGCTAAAATGTTTTCACAACTGCCTTTCCATGTGAATTCAAACATCATGATGCTCTTGCTATTTTTGGTGACAGTGCTAATAACTATACAGGTAATGGTATTGTATTTAGTGGCCTCTCCTTATAACATGGTTTGTTAAACACCAGAGTTCAGGCTGAGACATGTCCATTGCTTTGCTTTTTCTAGTAGGATTTCGTTACTGACATTATAAAAGGAAGCTCATTATACATTGGTCTCATTTATAAGACAGGTTGACATCATGGAGTCCAAGGGGTATGTCATATAGGAAGCCCCAAGTTATTAGTGAATCATTTACCACTAAAGTAAAAGTAATTATAAGACTTCTTACTAATCATTCCAACATTTATGAGATATTGGTTATAAATTATTAGCAATAAATAATGAACAAATGAGCTTTTGACAAGAAACATAAAAAACTTTCCAACTTCTGTCCCTTTCTTCTAACATTTTGAGATTTTTGCTGTCACTGACTGATGTGGAAGTAACCTATTTACACTGACTCAAACTTGTTGACATTTAAGTGTTAAAAAAAACACACACTATCTAAGCAGTAGAAAGAATATAGAAATGACATTCACAAATATTTCCAGCTGTCAACAAGTCAGGTTTCTTACTAACTGAGAGCCCTTGAAGTATTGTGTTCTTTGGATAGAGTGAGAAATACTGTTATTTCAGGGGTTTTTTTGGTAACTATATATTTGTCTGTATTAATTAGTGAAATATCGTGACTCTTTCTATTTCTTTCATCTCTAATGTGCATGATTCTCCCTTTAAACAATAGCAGAATATAATTTTTCATGCAATCAACAGACAGATGGAATAGGTGATCATTCACATGAAAACCAAGGACACCACCATCCCATAAGAAAGAATTTAATTAAAGATCTATTTTTAGTAAGTAGGTAAGTAGTAGCACAAACTCTGATATTCCTACATATAATAATCATGGAAAAAAGATTAAACAGGAGTATTTCTTTCTTTTCATCTTCCTCAGGAAAATATAACCTCTCATTTGAGCATTGAATAAAGAAACCCTCACTGATGTCTCAGTAGGACATCCACCACTGCGAGTGCCCACTCTGTTTCTGAGATGAATAGCATTATCTCTCTATCTCCTGGCCTTTTTCTAAGCAGATACAAAGGCAGAAAAGGTAGTAAATGCAGGGGAGCTAATCCCTCACCCTTTCTCCTTCAAAGTAATAACTTCACTGAGAAAGGAGTCCCTACCTATCTCATTGTCATGCTGGGAAAGGATGTTAATACTTGCTAAAAAGAAAATTGTGTAATAGAGTGATTAAGCAGCCTGACCTCTGGTTCTAGCTCCATCACTTACTAATTGTATAACCATAGCAAATTACTGGATTTCCTTGTGTCTCAGTTTCCTCACCTATAAAATGAGGATTATAATAGCACTTATTCTGCTGGTTGTTGTGGGGATTAAATTAAAGCACTTTGAACAATGCTACTCGCTATTTTGCTTTCTATCCCTGTTCTTCCTTCTTTGTCCTATTCTCACCCTTCTAAATGCTTCAAATAATTTTGGACTGTGGCAACTAAACTTTCTGAAGTTCATTGGTCATGTGAATAGGGTTGCCCTGGAAGCTTGAAAGAGGTAGGTTTTAGACCAGTGACATGGAACATGTTTTTTTTTGCAGGATTTAGCATTTTGAGTATGTAGAGGAAACTAATATGGTGTGATAGGAAGGTTTCTGAGTAGTACCACTGCACAGCAAACCTCTCTTTTATTATACTGTCAAAGCATTGGTTATCTATATTTGTGTTGTATAATAAATTATTGCAAAACTCAGTGACCTAAAACAACAAACTTTTTTTTTTATCTCTCAATTTCTTTGGGCATAGCCTAGTTGGGTATATCTGGCTCACGCTCTCTGATGAATTTATAATCTGTCAGTTGAGAATGTGGTCTCATCCGATGGTGTGATCAGGGAGGGATCTGCTTCCTAGTTCACTAACATGGCCAGCTGCCATGTCATAAAGCAACCCTGTGGAGAAGCACTTGTGTTGAGGGACCAAGGCTTCCCAATGATCACTTTTAGTTTGGAGGTTGTCTTGTCATCTCAAAAATGTTGTTCCTTTGTTGAACCGGACCTTATATTTTATTTCCATAAAATCACATCAGGGAATTCACGTGCCATTAGACTTTACTAATGTCTTGGGAGAGATGAAGAAGTGTTTCTATCACAGAAAGCAAAGAATTCCAATTGAATGTTAGACTTTTATGTTCTTTAGATCTCTCCATGACTGAGGTTTTTCTTATGCTAATTTACACTGACCTGCATTCATGAGAACTAACTGATTGGTGTCTCTCCATTCTCCCACTCATCTTTACTCCACATCTGCTTTCCTCAGAGCACCAAATTCATCCCACTGCACACAGCAACTAAACACTGTCCAGGCTGTTCTCAGGCTGAATTGGTGGCTTTGGCATAACCAAATCCATTAGTATGCTCTAGAGAATCAGGAGACCTTCCCTTTCATAGCATTCTATCCCTTAGAAAACTATTAGTGTTTTAAATAACAATTATATTTCTTTTCATTTTGCTCATATTTACTTAAGATGTTGTAGTTCTTGTTAGTTTATGCCTTTGAGATTTCTGTGGTTCTAGAGTACAGACGATTGGGTGTGGGCTGATTCAGTTTTTAACTGTTATAAAGAGTTTTAATTAAGCTGCCTGTTCCCTGCCCCTTTATAATGTTGGAGAGCTGCAAAGATAAGATTTCTTAAGTTTTTATTTTTGTAAAATGTTCCTGTCAGTCTCATGTCTCTGAAAACACATTGAAATGTGAACAACTGGGTTCATTTCAGATACATGATTTAGAAGACAGGTAGAGTACCCAAGATTTGAAGAGGATGTTCTGATATTTTGTTATATATTCTCTGGCCTCATTTAATTATATTTCTATGGGTACTCGCACTCTTTATTATTCAATTAATCTATCTTTGTTCTTTATGGCTAAAGTTGTGGTCTTTATCAGGTTCTCTTTTCTAATGTAAGTTTGTCAAGTTCAAAATTTGTATTATCTTGTTGAATACTATAATTACAAATTGAAAATTTCAGTAAGAGAGCTTAATTCTTTCTGCTCAAGTTTATAGCAACTTCACCCAAAATTAAATAAATATTTCAAAGGAAATACATCCATATATTAAGGATTTTAAACTAAGGTATTTATGAAAAGAAAAAGGTAAATAAAAATATTTTAAAAGAGCCATACACATGAAGAAAAGAAGGATTAAACAAAACAAATACATTATTTAGTAATAGAAAAGTTAATATTAATGTATGAGATAGAAATAAAACAATTCATGAAACTTAAGCGTATCACCAATGAGGATGCTGTAAACTTTCAGGTTCCTAATCATGTTTTACAACAAAACCAAACCAAAAATACCAGATATTTCAAATAATATCAATTACTACACTGCTTCTCTGAGTAATTTTTTGAAAATAAAGACTAAAATAAATTTTTCTTTTCAACTTTTCTGATTATCCATAACTATTTTTTTAAATAAAGTCAAACAGGTTTTATAATCTAACTTTTAAAAAATTTAATAAGAGTAACCTGATTTTACTACCTTTGTTGACATTACATTTAATTCAAATCAGCTAAAATATTTTTAAATTCAAAAGAAAAATATAATAGCAAAGGACAGGCTAATGTATTAAATTACCTGAGAGGATAAAAAAATACTTTTTTTGAATCCGTGTTCACACTAACCTTTTGATATTCTGGACGAAAGTGATGGCCTTAGCTCCTTGCCAGACAGTGTTTTTCCTTCAGAAAATGTTAGCAACTTTTCATTCTTAAAATAACTTTTCCTTTGACAATCACTAAGCTGGCTGTACGCTTAGACAGTAACCATTTCGATGCCATCAAGGAAATGTTGAGAGGGTCCAGGTGTAATAAGAAAAAAAGGACTTATTATTGTCACCTCTCATTCTATTTCAACCCAAAATCTGGAGTGGATTATTTATTTTCTTTTTTCTTTTTTTGCCCGTTTGGTAAGGTTCTTTCTCTACCCCTTCTTGATTTATTTTTCTACTTGAAACACTTATCTCAATGCTCCTAAGCTGATATTTCGTAGACACTTTCTAGGAACTGTTGGGAGAGGTTGGATAGCAATAGGGAAATAATGCTTATGTCCCAGTTTTTATTTCCTACTCATAGCCACAGGAAAACTAGAATAAATTTGCTGACCTGGATGAAAAACTGAGGTTCATAGTCATAAAGTAATCTGCCCAAAACACACCTGGCTGGTAAGTGGTGTAACTTTTACGTGACTTTGGCATGTGGGGTCAATGTCATGAGCTGCTTATATGCATATGTATAAAGCTAGCTTTCCATACCTTCACATGGAGGTACAGGAGATTTTTCAATAGCACAAATTATATCACTAAATCAGTTAGGGCAGAACTCACAGAAGATTTGTCCAGGAGCAATGGGCATTCCTCCAATTTTCTTATATGAGATTCTCAAAAGTTATTGTGAGATAATTTTGAATTTATATAACACTTCAGGCTTTATTTTATCAAATATTTTTACATGTACTCACATTTTTTCTTAGTGATACTAAGAAGGAGTGAAGTCAATAATTGTTATTTATCAATTGCATATTATGTGGCAGACATTGTGCTAAGAACTTTATATCTATTTTTTTTTTTTTTAAGACAGTCTCACTCTGTTGCCCAGGCTAGAATGCAATGGTGTCATCACAGTTGACTGCAGCCTCAAACTCCTGGGCTCAAGTGATCCTCCTGCCTTAGCCTCCCAAATAGCTAGGACTACAGGCAAGCACCACCACACCTGGCTGATTTTCCTATTTTTTGTAGAAACAGGGTCTCACTCTTGTTGCTCAGGCTGGTCTAAAATTCCTGGCCTCCTGCCTCAGCCTCCCAAAGTGCTGGGATTATAGGGCTGAGACACAAGGCTTGGCCTAGAATCTTTTCTTATCTATACAATAACCCTGTAAGGTAGCCACTATTGCTAACTATATTTTATTGATGAGGAAATAGACTGAGAGAGATTATGTCTATGCCAGAAGAATTCAATTGGCATTAGCTGACATGAGAAAAGGAGAGTTTTTGGCACATACCAGAGTAGCTCACAGATTTCAAGCAAAAGGACCTTGGGAATGAGATTGAATGATCCAGCTCCGCCAGGACTTGTATCCTTGTATCTCTTGTTCCTGCTTCTTTGTGGGGGCTGGATGTGTGGCTGCTGGCATTCCTGGAGTCACATCCTGATTGTTCCCTAACCTGAGAGAAAGAAAAGGATTTTCCCTGCCACCTCCAATTTGACAATCCTGGGAAGGACACAGAATGAACACGTAAGTTATAATAGTTAATTTGAGGTACTGTGTTAAAACCTTTACACTCCACAAAATTCTCAAGATCTACTTATTATTATTCCTATTATATATTTTTTTAAACAGAATTGAAAAACAAGCTTAGAAAAGTCAGGGTTCAGTAGTTAGGAGATGGTTGTGCTTGCTTTCCAGTTAAGGCACTGTGACGAAATATCCCATCCCCTTAACAACTCTTCTATCTATGCTGCTGCCCATTGGCCTGGCCTGAGTCCCATGCCTGTCAACTGCCATGGCTAGGGAGATGTTATCATACTGGTTTGCCTAGGCCTAGTACTCATGCCTATAGTCAGGAGATTTAATTCTGTTATGGAAAGGAGTGGCCGCCTCAAGGAGTTTCCCTGAAATTATATGGCAGTAAGTAGAGAGGTGACTAGGAATATAGCTCTGTCTGATTCAAGAGCCCAAATTCTTATCTTAGCTATCTATACTATCTTTAACAATATCTTGTGCTGTTATCTCATTTTGCAGATGAGAAAATCAACATGGTGAAATCAACCCCGCCCCCAATTTATGTGTTGAGAAGTAAAGGGAAATAAAACTTGACCCAGACATCCCCATTAGAGAGGTGGGAAAGTGCAAGGGTATAGTAGTAAAGCCAGCTGCGTGTTTAGTTTCTGTTTTAGTTTGCTACCATAATAAAGCACTACAAAGTGGATGTCTTAAACAATAGAATTTGGTGTCTCACATTTCTGAAGACTAGGAATCTGAACTCCTAGGCGTGGACAGGTTTGGTTTCTTTTGAAGGTTGTGAAGATGGATGTGCTCCATCTCTGTCTTCTGGCTTCTGGTAGTTGCTGGCAATCTTCGGCGTTCCTTGGCTTGTAGACACACCACCCTCATCTCTGCTGTCATCCTCATGTGTCATTCTTCCTGTGTGCATGTCTGTGTTCCAATTTCCCCTTTTTATAAGAACACCAGTCATACAAGATCAGAGGTCCACCCTATTCCAGTACGACCTCAACTTAATTAACTACAACTGCAATAACCCTATTTCCAAAAAGATCACATTCTGAGATACTAGGCTTTAGAACTTCAACATATGAAATGTTTTGGGGGACACAATTCAATTCATAAAAGTTTCTCTAATAAGAAAAAGGCTAAAGGAAACCGGCATAGCTTTTCTGCTAAGGAAGGCTTACTTTCATCAGCCCTTTTATTAAAGTTGTAGAGGGAGGTAGTTAGAAGAGTAGCCTTAAGGGGCAGTCTGGAGGAAAGATAGGAAAATGGAATGGGAGACTGGGAGAAGAGATAGTCGATAAGTGAGCTTGAGAGGACTGGAGTGGGGAAGAGGATGGGAGATAGCAAAAGCATTTTGAGGTAGCCAGGGCAGCCTTCTGAAAGACTTTGAATCAACTGGCTGGTGGTTGGTTCTGATCCAAAATGCCACTGAAATTATAGAAAGTGGGTGACATAGCCAAAGCAACAAGTGCAGGAAATCAACTTTGGCCTCATTACTGAAAATTAATCATTGGAAGGGGTGGTAAAAAACATAAGAAGAAAAGGAAAAAGTGAGAGATCAAAGATTAGGATGCAGAGTCATTCTTGAATTCATCAAAAAGGTTAGCATCATTATGAATAACGTCTTTGGAACTACTTTTGTTCAACAAACCACTTCTGAATATTTAAAATGCAATTAGTGATTTGGTTTTCTGATATACATTTCCTGGAAGCCAATTGGATCTAATCAGCTCTGCCTAAAAACATTTTCTTTAGAATTTATAAATAATGATGATCCATATAATGTAAGCTGAAGCCTCATTATTAATGGGAGTCTTAAATGAGCTAATATATGTATCACGCTTAGAATAGTGCCTGACACATAGCAATGATTCATAAGTGTTAGCTAGTATTATTCTGCAACTTGTAATCTCTTACAGGGTAAGTAAAACAGGACAAAGCATAAACAGACTGGAATGGATTTGCTCTGAGATCCTTCCACATTAACAAATTTATTTTCAGATTCTCCAATAATACCTGTGATTGCCAGTGAGACAATATACTTTTGCAAAAAACCTTTATATTTATGTATGAAAACAAAAAGCAGCTTTCTATGCTCTCCATTCATTCATTAATTCAACATGCAATTGACAATTAAATACCTACTCTTTTTATCTTTCTAGAACCCTCTATCAATAAATCACTAAAAGTCATAGCAAAGGAAAAAATGTCCGGTATTATAAAACATTAATTTGAAATAAATGTTTCAGAAAGTAGAAAGCTAAAATATTGATAACTTTAACTGATATTAATTTTGAATCAATATTTTTGCATCTTGGTCAAGTCATTGCAATGAGAAATCATAGTAAATAATTTTAGAATAATTAAGATTAAGCCAATATATTGTTGTAATATAATGTATATTACAGATACGTATATGTAAGTTCTTAAGGCTGTACTGAAATCTGTAAGGTGCTATAAATGAAGTATAAGTTGTTTCCTGTTGCCACTAATCACTGTTTAAATCCCTGTATAATAATTTTTCTGGAAGTATAGCTTTAATTTAATTCTGTTTTTATGTGTTCAATTAATATTGTTTAATACAGTTATTGTTTTATATGGTTTTAGTGTATAATGACATCCAACATTTATCAACATAAAGTCATACTCACAGGAAGTATTTATTACTAAATCTGTGTTAAGTTTCCTTTCTTCCTTATTGCTTGATTTTTGTGGTAATTTCTGTAAGTGTCCAAAACTAATATTGAAGATCCTGTAGTAGTTTCCTACATGTCCGCGTGTTAGAATTACCTGTGTTATTTAAATTTTTTCCAATGCCCACAGTATATATAAGACCAAATTAAACTAGGATCTCTGGAAAACAGCCCTGTGGATTGGAATTGTTTAGAAGTTTCTTGGGGATGCTAATGTGCAGCTAGGTTGAAAATCACATGAGCTAAATTCTGCTTTTAAAGGTAAGTTGAGAAAATAGTTACAATATGCAAGACTTGATGAACACTCAAATATAAGGTGAGTGACTTGCTTGTGTGAACAGTAAATTTTGGCAAAACATTTTACTTTCCACTTAGGCATATATAGCAACAAAGCATTGTTCCTTGGTATGGCGAGGGAATACAGGAACTCATAAAGCCAACGAGGAACTTACAATCAAATCAAGGAAAAAATATATCAGCTGACCTAGGAGTGTAAATTCTTAGGCCAGTTTGTTTCTTTATTCTTTCACCATTTGATATCTCTCTCTCTCTCTCTCTCTCTCTCTCTCTCTCTCTCTCTTATCTTTTGACTCTGACTTTTGCCATTGCAGTAAGAAAAAGTGAATTGGATATTTTTTGTTCTTTTTACTAGAGTTAACCAGTATTAACAAAGGTACTATAAAGGTATTATGAACTGAGTAAGAGCTGTGTTACTTCACTGGCACTGGAAGAAAATCAATTGTCAACAAATTAAAATAATGCATATTACTAAATTACTTTTATATTTTCATTAAAACTTGCATACCTTTGTATATTTGAATATGTATGTCTTAAAAGTTAGCGGTACATCTCTAATCTTCAGGGAAATGCAAATCAAAACCACAGTGAAATTATCACTTAACTCCAGTAAGAATGGCCTTTATCAAAAAGTCCCCAAATAATAAATGTTGGTGTGGATCCAGAGAGACAGAAACACTCATACACTGCTGGTGGGACTGCAAACTAGTGCAACCTCTGTGGAAAGCAATATGGAGATACCTTAAAGAGATACAAGTAGATCTACCATTTGATCCAGCAATCCCATTACTGGGCATCTACCCCAAAGAACAAAAGACATTCTATAAAAAAAAACATCTGCACTAGAATGTTTATAGCAGCACAGTTCACAATTGCAAAAATGTGGAAACAACCCAAGTGCCCATGAATACATGAGTTGATTAATAAACTGTGGTATATGTATATCATGGAGTTCTACTCAGCTACAAAAAACAATGGTGATCTTGCACCTCTTGTACTATCCTAGATAGAGCTGGAGCCCATTCTACTAAGTGAAGTATCCCAAGAATGGAAAAACAAGCACCACATGTACTCACCAGTGAATTGCTATTAACCGATCAACACTTATGTGCACATATGATAGTAACGTTCATCGGATGTCAGGCAGGTGGCACGGGGAGGAGAGAATGGGTATATTCACACCTAATGGGTGCTATGTGCACTGTCTGGGGAATGGAGCTCTGACTTGGGTGGGACAAAGGCAATATATGTAACCCAAAAATTCGTACCCCCATAGTATGCTGAAATTTAAAAATTTAGCTGTAAAGTAACTGTTTTGATTTCTATTTTAAATGGCAGCCTTTAAAACAATGTTCTAACTTGAATGATATATCTTATAGACCTTTTGATTGCAACTTTTAAAAGTTAGCACCTAAGAAAAAATCAGTTAAAGTAGAATTTGCTTTGAAATTCCTTTTAATTTTCTATGAAATAGAGTGTACACGGCTTTGTATATATATTATATACACACACATATACATACACACACACACACACACATATACATAATAGTTGTGTTTTCTGGACAATTTCTTATAGGATGTATGTATATTTCAGCTTCATTTAAATGCTTTCAAGAATGAGGGAACAGCAGGTACTGCATAAACTAAGAGTGATGTTAAAGAAAACTTACTCATCACACTTGTTAAAGACAGTAAGAAAAACTTTATTCATGACGGAGTACTGCAATGACGGTTTTGCAGTAGGGAGAGAGGTTGGGCTCAACTCCAAATACAACAAGGAAAAGCGGGAATTTAAAGGCAAGAAGCAGAGTGGGGGTCAGTCTGTGGAAAATTGCAAAGAGGAAACGTAAATGCTGGGGGATTCCGGCTAGACTGACTTGACCAGATTCTAGTTGAAGACAGGCCGTGGTAATAAGATAAAAGAGGGTGGGGATGAGGAATTTGATCACATATCAAGGGTGATCATATGCCAAGGGTGAAGGATTTTCCCTAAACTAACTTAGCAGGACCTTGCTAAAACAGGACAAGCAGGCCATGTTTGGGGCTTAGTCAAAAAGGGGACTAAGAGGAGCCTAACTCAAATTTCCTGAAGCAGAGCATTTTACTCAGTAGTATACTATTCTAATTTTCTTAATTTCATTGTGTGGACACAGAAGCAACTTAGACCAAGAACTAGCCACCAAAATGCTCTTATTGTAAATAAATACAGAAACATGATCTCATTTTCCTTGCTTTCGTAAGTTAGTATCACTATGTTGTCAACAAAGCCAATTTAATAAAGAATACACTTAGAATGTTAAATGGCCAAGAAGAAGACTAGTACTTAGTTCAATTTCTCAATGATATTTTCAGTCAATTACTTATTTATTTTCTAAAATCTTGAAAACAAACTTTACTCTGCTGCCAAAGTCCATCTGCTTCTTAGTTCATTAATGGAATCTGTTCCTAATAGCATAAAGCTAACAAGACCATGAAGTGGAAATGCAAACAGCTCCTTTAATTCTAACTTAGAACCACATCATGCTCTCTGAATAGAAAGGAAGAACTCAATTAAATATCTCTTTTAATAGCCAGAGGGTGAATAATTTTAATCTCCCTTATGTATGGAGTAGCTTTACCAAAAGAAATTTGGACTTCCAAGTTGGTTCCTAGAAAAAAAAGGACCCCAAAATTCTTCCCTCAAGTCTTTCAGAATATTTGAAATTCAATAGTAGTCGAATCATTTACTTTTAAAAAACACAAAGAGTTTAAAATGTTACATTTTCAGGAAAGCTAATCTTTTATTATGAGTTAATAGATAGGATCAAGTTTTGGGGGTGAGGAGCCATGAATTTCCATTTCCCTGCTTAATCTGGTGAGTTAGATAGAAAATCTAGGGTAGAGTACATATAAAAGACTTGGAGGTTCTCTTTGGTACTTTTTGAGGCTTTTTCTTCTTTCTTTCAAGTTCTGAAAACTTGCTATCTCTGAGATAGACTGACATTTCCTCCCTTCCTTTCATTGAAAGTTCCAACCACATCTGAGCACCCAGGGGAAAGGTAATATTGGCTCCCTCTTTCTCAATCCTGAGAATAATATTTTTCTCACAGGCCAGTGTTGCTGGGGCAAGTCCACTGCTTACTTAATCTTGCATTTCTATGGTGAATCTTTACTTTCTATACCCATCCTTCCTTTCACTGTATTCAGTTTGCTTTCAAAGAAAATCCTTGGCAAGAGTGGGGATGGGAGTTGGTGAGAATGGGTAGAAGGAGTGATGTGCTGTCGAAGGAGGAGGAGCTTTGGAATCAAACTATCTTGGGTTTGAATCCCTGCTCCTGAAACATTGTTTGCTCAGAGACTTTGGAGTGTCTCAATTCTGTTAACACTAAAATGGAAGTAGTAATAATCTCATTGTATCTTCCAGCGATGTCCTTTCCCCCAACACCTTCCCTCATTTTGCCTCCAAATTTAACTTCAATCTTATCCTCATCAAGGCTTAGCCAGATTACTTTCCAACACTTAGGCTCCTAGAATTTACTCTTTTCTTCTTGGAGGGTATCCTTTAAGAATGAACTCTTGAAATATTGTCCTATTTAGAGGGGATTTAAGCTGCACTGTAGAAAATTTCATAGAAGTTCACAAATATATTTGCTAGTTCTAACTCAAGAGTAGAAGTCTTAACAAGCTTTTCAAGAGGCAATACATAAAATTGGTTGAAAGCATCTGATGTTTATTTGACTGATGAAGTTGCCATAGATACTTAATTACTGTCTTCAGTTTTGCACCTGTAAAATGGGGACTGCAGTAGTACCTAACGCTTAAGTTCTTATAAGACAACAACAGCAAAATTACATGTAAAGCACTTCTAACAGCCTATGGTGGGTTAGTACTTTTACCTGGTATCATTTAAAATGAGGTGAATTAAATTGAGTCAAGAATCAGATTCGGTTGACAAGTTAGAAATTCTTCCTATAATAATTGTGCTCAGTTCAGTCAAAAATTCCCCTTATCCATAGACTGATTGTGTGTGTAGGTAGCCTTGTGGTTACATACACACTCTACTTGTCTGTGGCTCTTAGATTGAAAAGAGGGACAAAAGTCACCTATTTTATTTATATATGTGTGTGTGTGTGTATATATATATATATGAAAGCAATAAACATTAGGAAATGAAATAATAAAATAATATTTGCAACAAAAAGATCAGAGAAATGAGTTACCATACAGAACATACAAAATACACTTATAACTCAATAATAAGACAAACAATACAATGAAATGAAATATGATCAGACATTCCACCAGAGAAGATATATGAATGATAAATGAGTACAGAAAAGATGTTCAACATTATTATTCATCAGGTAATGCAAATTAAAGCTGCAACGAATGCATATTTTCAAAGATGTCCAAAGTTAAAAAAGACTGATTATGCCAAATACTGACAAAGATGTGGAGGAACTGAAAATCTTACATACTCCTGGTAGAAATGGGAAATGATAAGTTGGAGATGGTACATTTTATTTTTATTTTTTATTGTTATAGATTTAGGGAATGCAAGTGCAGTTTTGTTACATATGGCATAGTGGTAAAGTCTGGGAATTTAGTGTAGTCATCACCTGAATAGTGTACATTGTACTCATTAAATAATTTCTCACCCCTCACCTCTCTCTTACCCTCCCACCCTTCTGAGTCCCCAATGTCTATTATTTCATATGTCCATTGTCCATGTATACACATTATTTGGCTCCCACTTATAAGTGAGAGTGTGCAGTATTTGATTTTCTGTTTCTAAGTTATTTCACTTAAGATAATTGCCTCCAATGCCATCGATGTTGCTGGAAAAGGCATGATTTCATTCTTTTTTATAGCTGAGTAGTATTCCATGGTGTGTATATATTAATATCACATTTTTCTTTAGGAGATGGTACTATTGACCAAATGGTACATTGGAGAACAGTTTGGCAGTTTTCCTAAAATTTTAGATGTATGTCTATCATATGATCCAGCCATTTTACTTTTAGGTATTTCTGCAAAGAATTAACAACATATGCCTATACAAAAATTTGTATGCAAATGTTCATAGCAGCTTTATATGTAATAGCCCCAAACTGGAAACAAACCAAACTTACAGCAATAGGTAAATATTAGTAGATAAACAAGTGGGGGGTATTGAAATATGGTAGAATACTATTTACCAATAAAAATTGAAAAATTACTGATGCATACTACAGCATGGATGAACCTCAAAAATCATTATGATGAGTGAAAGAAGTTAGACACAAAATGCACATACTGTAAGATTCTACTCATATAAACTTCTAGGAAATGCAAACTAGAGTAATAGAAAGCAGATTATTGATTACCTGGGGACAGGGATGTAGAGAAGGGTGGAATGCAAAGGGAGCATGAGGGAAATTGGGAATGTTATGGAAACATTCAGTTTCTTGACTGCAGTGATAGTTTCATGGGCATATGCATATATCATCCTTGAATAATTTCATTATGTGTTTATTATGCATAAATTACATCTCTACAAAGTTACTAAAAATTAAAAAGACAGAATTTTAAAAAGTTTAACTTCAATTTTTATGTTTCAATTCTTTGTATGACTTGCTCGGAACTGATATTATAATAGATTTGGGTAAAAATGTAGCTGCAAAAGCAAATTTGAGAGAGGATTTAATGCTTTCCATACTTGAACACTAGTGTTTTTGTGTGTATATACATGGAGGGTGGATAGGGTTGGGAACCCGCAGCCTTGGGGTCACATGTGGACTTCTGGATCCTGGAGTGCAGCCTTTTGACTGAATCCAAATTTTGCAGAACAAATCCTTTTAATAAAGGAATTGGTTCTGTGAAGTTTGGATTCTGTTAAGGGGCCACACTTGGGGATCTGGAGGGCCCCTTGTGTCTTCGAGGCTAACCCCAGAAAGTTCAAGGACACTGAGATAAATCCCTGCACATGAAAAGGTGAGAGAATTAAATATTTAATCACCTGGAATTCTTATATATATATATATATATTTTTTGTGGTGAGAACATTTGAAATTTACTCTTTTAGCAATTTTTAAATATGAAATATATTGTTATTAACTATAGTGACCATGCCACACAATAGATCTCAAAAAACCTGTTGAACTGAAACTTTGCACCTTTTGACCAACACAGGTTTTGGTTTTTTTCTTTTAATTAATCCTAATATTAGTTTTTCAAGAAGGCCCAAAGGTTTCTATGAAGATTCCCTTGGCAAAATTAAAATATGTGGGCACAAGGAGGCCCTTACAGACAGAGAATACGCTTTAGAAGCACTCTCAGCAAATCTGAAAACGACAAAATTTGACTCTACCATTTCCTGTCAGGAGAGTTCTCGCACATTACCTGGCCCAGCACCCCTGCCCCAACTCCTTAGCTTGAGACAATAGTTTCTTCCTGGTGAAGAATTATTGTATAATGATAGTTCCTTATCAACGTCCACCTTCAGGTTTTTCTTTACATAGACCTTCTGGGCAGATTATTTAGTTTATTTCTCCCCAGAGGTTCTTCTCTGGTCTATGCCTTAGGATGATTCATACTGACTGGCTCAGAATATCTTTCCTCATTCTCATCTTCTGCATTAACTCGACCTGACCAGCTAAAGTCAACCACCTTCTTGATACTTCATGGCTACCCACCATCCTGACCTCCTTTCCGATAGTACACACATTCTGCATCAGCTAGTGTTTGTGCCAGTTTGTTCACATTTATTGCTTATTGCACTGAATGATCAACTATCTGAATTTCTCTGGCTAGAATTATACTTTCCTTGAGAACAGTGAGAACAGGAAGCACATTATAATATTATCTAGATCCTTCTCAGCATCCTGACTAATATCTGACACAGTACTCAATAAATATTCATGGATTAATGTAATATAGGCCATAATAGAAGTAT
>RJWJ010018360.1:0-31699 GCA_004363605.1 Indri indri | reverse complement strand
CTGTCACCCCAGGTAGAGTGCAGTGGCATCATCATAGCTCACTGCAACCTCAAACTCCTGGGCTGAAGTGATCCTCCTGCCTCAGCCTCCCAAGTAGCTGGGACTATAGGCATACATATGAAGCCCAGCTAATTTTTCTGTTTTTAGTAGAGACGGGGTCTCACTCTTGCTCAGGCTGGTCTCAAACTCCCGAGCTCAAGCGATCCTCCCACCTCAGCCTCTCAGAGTGCTAGGATTGCAGGTGTGAGCCACCGTGCCAGGCCTGCCAACTTATTCTTATCCTCCCCAACCTATCTGTGTGATAAATGTTATTATTCCCATTTTATAGATGAGGAAACCTAGGATCAGAGAGATGAAATTATTTTCTCAAGGTCCCAGAGCCAGGTAAGCTGGATTCTACCCAGGCCTGTCTTCTGTCTGTGAACCACGCAGTCTTCCCAGTGGCTATCTCCTGTTTGGAGTTAGCCTTGGCTGGTCCCTCCTAATTCAGAGGGTGGTGAGACATCTGTTTGTTGGTGCCATTGGGGCAGAGAGCAGAACAGGTAGGAAAGGAGCAGGACCTGTCTGTTATGAAGCTGTCTGTCCACGTAGATCTGTCCCTCTGTGATGAAGCCCGTCAGGTCTGGGATGGGGTGGGTGATATCTAGGAGAAAACACATTGGCCTCAGTGTGGATAGGGTCCAGGTCTCTGCCCACTCAGGGCCACCTGGGTTCCGTTCCCCTCCTGGGAATGATAGGGTGCGGGGCGCTGGGAGGGAAGGACAGCGTCTGCCCTGATGGAGGAAGAGCGCTGCTGCACAACTGTGCAAAGCCACATGTGCCTAAGTGTCTGGGTGGGAAAGAGAGGGCGGGGGGCTCTGCGGGGCAGCGGGCTGTGGGGAGGCTACCGTCGTTGGGCATGGTGAGGATGGGGATCTGCGTGATGGACCCGCCCCGGCCCTCCACGCGGCCTGCCCGCTCGTAGATGGTGGCCAGGTCTGTGTACATGTATCCAGGGAAGCCTCGGCGCCCGGGCACTTCCTCTCTGGCAGCTGAGACCTGCAATATCCATGGCATTGGGGTAAGAAGGGCAGGGAGAGGCTGAAGCAAGGAAGAGTGGGTGGGAGGCTCAGCGGCCCTGGTAGGGGCAGGAGAGGAATGAATGGCCAGGCTGTGTGCGACTCAGCCCTGGAGCTCATGCGGGTGGGGCAGGCCTGGCAGATGAGCTCCCCTCTATTTGTACAGTGACCCCTGGGGTCTCGGGCCTAGGGAGGGGCAGGGAAGATCTGACATCCTGGCCAGCCAGCTCACCTCCCGCAAGGCTTCTGCGTAGGAACTCATGTCAGTCAAGATGACCAGCACGTGCTTCTCGCACTGGTAGGCGAGGAATTCAGCAGTGGTCAGCGCCAGGCGCGGGGTGATGATCCGCTCAATCCTGGAGGTGTGGCCAGGTGTTTAGAGAGCCTGGAGGCCCAGACCTATGCTCCACTAGCCCTGGGGCTGCATGCAAGGTGAACTGGGAAGCCGGTGTTGCACGAAGTGGCAGAGCAATGGATGGGATGAGCCTGTGCCCCCACCCCCAGGCCAGGGCAGGACGTGGTTCCTAGGAGTGGGCACTCTCCAGCACTCCCCCCAGCCTTTGTCCAGGGTAGGAAAGGGGACAGAGTCTGAGGCCAGGAGGGGAGTTGGCAGGACAGTGCCAGGTAGGGCCAGGAGTGTTGAGACCAGCCTTGTCCCCTCGGGCTGAGGCTTGTGTCAGCTGGAGCACTCACTTTGTGTCCTCCCTGTGCTTTTGTCACTCACTGTCCCTCTCACTGCTCCCAGCACACTTGGTGTGTGTGCTCCCTACGCTTGCCTGCCCTTGGGCCCCTCCTGCTTGGAGATCCTGAACACCCTCGCTCTGGCTTCAGGCACTCTCAGCCCCAAGCTCTGGGCCGTGGGCTCTTCCCCTTGGTGATGTCATGGCAGCCTCCAGAATTCTGTCAGTTGGTTTTTAGAGTGACCGCAATACTCGGGATAGTTTATTAGAATTGTTTCAACCACCTGACACCCAGATTTAAACTCCCATTTTCTAAATTTTTAAAACAGCAGTTTTTCTAAACTAATGTTTAGGGAAATGATCTCTTCAGGGGTGACTTTGTGGAAGTGGCACAGAGATGAGGAGCCCTGAGTTGAGATGGTGGCTGGACCAGGTTGTGGGAAGAGCAGAGGGTTGCAGGTCATGGCCTAGTCCCCTCCTTCCTTTTGTGGGCCCCTCCCAGGCCACAGTTTCCCCACCTGCACACTGCCGGGCTTTTCTCCCTGCTCTGGCCCTTGACTGTGGTTCTGGGATGCCCCTGAGCCCTGGTACTTCGGGTCTTGGAAGGGGACAGGTTTGCCTGCCTGAGGGCAGTCTGGGCATCAGGGGAGAGCTCACGTGGGGTCATTGGCCAAGTTCAGGAAGAGGCAGACGTTCCCCATGGTTCCGTTCTGCTCAAAGTCAGACTTGAAGAACCTGGCTGTCTCCATGTTCACCTGGACACACAGCAGGGAGGGCTGGAGCCAGGGCCCTGTGGCCGGAGGACATGGCCTGGCCCTCCCAGGTCCCCTCAGGAAAGCCTGTGGACTGACTGGCTACCAGTGGTTGGGGGTGAAGGCTCATGGTCACTGGGTGACCCTGGGGCTTGAAAGGGCAGGGGCTGGGTTTGCTGCCCCAGTCCTGGTAGGGCCTCATAATACCCACTCCCAAGGGGTTCAGACTTCTCCAGGTCAAGCTCTGATCAGTGCCATACCCACTCCTCTTTTGGCCAGCTGCTGCCCTGCCCACCCCCCCGTCCTCCCCTTGGGCCCCCTGAGGGCCCCCTAGTATCCCCTTCCTGAAGCTGTTTTGTCTTCCCAAATTCCCTGGCTTCCCCCTCCTCCAGGCCACCCTGGGCCCATCTCACAGCTGCCATGGGCTGCCCTGAGGGGCACACTGCCCTGGTCCCTGAGCCCACTCCCACCCCTTCAGACTGGCCCAGAATCTGACGGCTTCCCAAGGAGGACTGTGCCTGCCCCATCAGATCAGGTCGTGCCAGGGGCCAAGGGAGACAGGCTGCCTGCTCACAGCTTCTGGAACTTGCCAGTCTGCCCAGCCTCCCTTACCCCCATGGCTGCAAAGACGATGGCGAAGTTGTCATCGTGATAATCCAGCACAGACTTGGACTTCTTCACCAGCCCCGCCTGGCGGCAGATCTGAGCAGCAATCTGGGGCGGAGCAGGTTGGGAGGGAGGACATCAGAGCAGAGCCCAGAGCCAGCCCCACTGCTCATAACTGAGGATAGACCAGCTGCCCCCAGCGCATCCTCCTGCCAAGGCCTTTGTGGGGGAAGGGGATGTAAGCCCAGAGAGGTGAAGGGGCTGCCGCAGGTCCTACGGTCCTACAGCCTTTCCTGGGGCAGGGGCTGGCAGGGGTGGGGGGCGCTGTTCTATGGCTGCTAATGGGCTGTGGGTGTCTGACATGAGGAGCAGGGCAGAGTGACAGCCCCAAAGGTCAACCACCTCAGCATGGGTTTGGGCAACTTGGCTTAGGGTGGTCAGGCCTTTGGGACCCCCACTCCCACCCCCTCATAGCATGCTGGGGGGTTATTTGAGCACAGGGTTGCCTGGGCCTGCAGATACCATGTCCAGAACTAGGATGTGGGGGCAGGGCTGGGTGGGGGCATTTATCACCCCTGATCACTCAGACCATTTTGAGTGGTCAGGGAGCTGGGTAGTTGGGGAGAAGCATCTGGAAGCCTTGTCACACCAGCTGCTCTGAGGAGCCAGGCTGTTCCCTCTTGGTGGTGATGGCGGAGTACGTGCGTGTGAGGAACCAGTACAAAGACCAGTGGGTGGAGGCGGTGAGCTCAGCGGGGCAGGACTTGCAACGCTGTCAGCTACCTAGGGGCTCCCACTTGGGGCAGCTTGAAGACCTGCTGGGGCAGGTGATGGACATGGAGGAGGTCTTGGGCAGCCCCGAGTCCCTGAGTGACCCCAGCTTGGCTGGCTCCTGTCTGCTTGGCACAAGAGTCCTCCTCCCTGGCCTGGCCTGTGCTCTGTTCCTTCCCCTGGGTCGTGCCTGTGGCCCTGCAGGCCTCACCTCATTGTGGGGGAGTCCAGCCGCTGAGAAGATGGGGATCTTCTGACCACGGGCAATGCTGTTCATGACATCGATGGGAGAAATGCCCGTCTGAATCATCTCCTCGGGGTAGATGCGGGCGTGGGGGTTGATGGGCTGGCCTGGGAGGGGGAAACCATGAAGCCATGCTCAGGGATTCAAGCCCTTCCCTGCCCTCCTCCAGCCTGCCCCAGAGTCCAGGGCAGCACTGTTTAATAGAACTTTCTGCGATGATGGAAATGTGCTCTAACTGCACCGCCTGATGTAACCCTAGACACATGTGGTTGTTGAGCATATGAAATGTGGCTTTGACATGAAATTTTCTTTCATTTGAATTAGTTTAAATTTAAATAGCCACAGATCCAGTGCTACCTTAGACAGCACTGCCCCAGTGCTTTGGAAGTGGCAGGCAGGCAGGGACTCAGGCTGAGGCCCTGTGGGTGGAGGCAGAGCCCTCCTCACCACCTCCAGGTACTCGTGTGGGGTTCAGAGGACCTGAGGGTGACTTGCAGACATCCTGTCTGAGCAGATGTATGTTCTGTGCTCTGCCACTGACTTGCTGTGTGGCCTCGTGCAGGCCACGGGCCTCCATCGTATCCTCAGTAAACTGACAGGATAAGGCTGGGGGACTGAGGAAGGCTGCCCACTGGAATGCATGGGAGCCTGCAGACCACCCCAGCCCACTCTCAGGACAGGAAACCCAAGGCAGGAGAGTGATGGCCTTGGGCAGAGTGTGGAACACTGTCTAATGATGATGGCATGGGCTGGACAGGGAGTCCTGATGGCAGTGTTTGGGTTCAGTGGCATATTTGGGGATAGAGGCCCTTGCTGCTCTCGCATCACACCTGATCTGTCTGTGTGTCTGATCTGCCCTGGGATGAACCCTGGGCAATTGCCTCAGCTTGTCTCTGGGCAGAGCTGTCAAGGGCAGGGTGGCAGAGGTGATGGTTTAGGGAGGGGAAGGTTTTGGGGCTGGGCCCTGAAGCCATCCACAGCCTTCAGTCACTCACCATTGATATCCAGAAAGTCCTCTGCCATAACTGCTGGCCCCTTGTCAATGGGTTTGCCGGAGCCATTGAAAACCCGACCTGAGGGTAGGTGAGGATTGTTGGAGGATGCTCGGGGACAGAATCCTGGGTCAGTCTCTGCTGCCTACCCTCCACACCACCACCTGCCTCCTCCTACCCCCACATCCCTATTGCCCTGTGTCCCCCCCCACCTCAGCCCTCAGGTACACCAGAGAGCTGGCCACAGTGACTGTCTCCTTTGGAGAGTCTTCCTTCCTGTCCTGGAAACCTTTACAGACAAGATCTTGGCCCAGGACAATGACTCTAGTGGGGAATTCCAGGACTGGAAAGAGGGGAGGCCCAGGCCAGGTGTGGCAGATGTTGGGAGAGAACTGGGGGATATTCAGGGCTTAGCAGTCCCTTTAAGCCTGACCCCAAATAGGTGGCTACCTACTGTACCTCTAGTTTATTGAACCTGCCTTCCTCATTTATTGAACACCTGCATGTCAGGCCCTGAGCTGGGGTCAGGGATCAAAGAGAGAAGAAGGCACACCTCTGACCTCAAAGAGCTCACCGGGGAGACAGGTGTGTGAACAGGCAATGACCATGCAGTGTGCTTAGGGCCTGGTCAGAGAAGCTGGGCTGGGAGGGCAGAGGAGCACCCCTACCCCGCCCCATCCTGTCCCTCACCCAGCATGTCCTCTGACACTGGAGTCCGTAGGATGTCCCCTGTGAATTCACAAGTGGTCTTCTGGGCATCGATCCCCGATGTCCCTTCAAACACCTGTGGAGACAAGAGGTAGTTACTCTAACAAGGGGCTTGCTGGAGCAAATGGGGCGACCCATTCTGGACATGCCTTGTGCTCTCAAGGATATAGAACATTTCCTGCCTTCAAAGCTTGTAAGATAGTGCGGGAACTTCATGAGCTCCTTCATTTATTCAACCAGCCAACATCACATTGCCACTCACCTGAACAATTGCCTTGGTGCCAGCCACCTCAAGCACTTGTCCGCTCCTCTGAGTCCCATCCGGCAGGGTGAAGTTGACGATCTCAGCATACTGGGCAAACTGGCAGGAGAGGAGAGCAACGCAGAGTGACTGCGAGACCAGAGACCAGAGGCAAAGTCCTTCTCCTCCCCATCCCTCCACGGTCCAGTCTCAAGCTGCTGTCTCCCTTCTCTTGCCCAAACATTTGTGGAAATGAAGTTGAGGGCCTGGGAAGTGGAAGTTTGACTTCTCCTTGGGAGGCAGTGTACCTGGATGTTTAGGAGCATGGACTTTAGAGTTGGAAGACCAGGTTGGAATTGAAGATCTGAAGCTTAGTAGCTGTGTGACCTTGTGGAGGTTGTTTAGTGATGTAAGTAACTCATTAAGTACTTAAGTCACTGAGTAATAAACTTTAGTTTTCTCATCTTTAAAGTGGGGCTGCTGCAGGGAAGAAATGAGATAATATATGAAAATTCATGAGGATGGTGCCTAGCGCTTTGTAAAAGGTCAATAAAATGGTAACTGCTGGGCTGTCCAGGGCTCCTGGAAGGCACAGACTCCCTGCTCCCAGGTGTCCTCATGTACCAGTGGCAGTCTTTTCCTAGCCATGAGAATGGGATTGATTCACATATAGTCCTCCCAGGGTTCCGGAATAAAAAATATCAGGCTGATCCCCAGAATGTATAAAGAACTCTTACAACTGGACAATCAAAAGGATTTGATCAAAGGATCTGAATAGACATTTCTCCAAAGAAGATATACGAATGGCTAATCGGCACGTGATAATATGACCAACATTGTTAGTCATTAGAGAAATGAAAATCAGAACCACAATAAGATACTACTTCGCACTCACTAATGTGGCTACAATCAAAAAGGTAGATACTAACAAGGGCTGCCAACAATGTGGAGAGATTAGAACCCTCGTACACTGCTGGGGGAATGCAAAATGGTGCAGCCACTTTGGAAAGCAGTCCGGCAGCTCCTTAAAAAGTTAAATGTAGAGTTACCATCTGACCCCCAGCAATTTCACTTCTAGGCACATACCTGAGAAATGAAAACATATGTCCACATAAAAACTTGCACATGAACGTTCAAAGCAGCATTATTCATGATAGCAAAAAAGCGGACATAACTCACATGTCTATAAACTGATGAATGGATAAACAAAATATGGGATAGTCATATAATGGAATATTTTTCAGCCTTAACAAGGAATGAAGAACTGACACGTGCCACAACATGGGTGGACCTTGAAAACATTATGCTGAGGACAGCAAACAAGATGACAGGAAAACAATAACAAAAAGACCCCCCACAACCCCTTATTATGCTAAGTGAAAGAAGCCCGACACAACAGGTCACATACTCTGTGATTCTATTGATAGAAAATGTCTAAAACAGGCAAATGCATAGAGACAGAAAGTAGAGTAGTGGTTGCCAGGGGCTCAGGAGAGAGGATTGGGGCGATGACCAATGGGTTGCTTTTTGAGATGAAAATTTTTGGAATTAGATAGTGATGATGACTGTACAAGTCTCTGAGTATACTGAAAAATGCTGAATGCACTTTAAAAGAGTGAAGTTTATGGTATGTGAATTATAACTGAATTAACGAAAAAAACCATCAGGCTGCCCTCCAGGACCACAGACAGCAAGTGGGCAGGACAGCTCTCCTTTGCGCATGCTCCTGGCACCGCCAAGTCCCACTCTTTGCCCCTTCCAGAGAAGGCGACAGGCCTGGCCAGGCAAGCTGGGCTTGAAGAGCAGCATATTAAATAAACAACTATGACCAAGTAGGATTTATTCTAAGAATGCCAGGCTAGAGCAATTGACAGTAGGGAATTTGTCAACATCTGACAACAAAATTCATAATAATAAGAAGTTTGTCAACATAAATTAAAAGAAGAGTGCCATAGAATTATGTAAAAAAGGCTTTTGATAAAGTTCAACAGCTGTTTCTAATACAATTCTATGTAAAACAGGAGCAGAAGGCAACTACTTGAACATTAAACTATTTACCAAAACCAACATCAACATCTTTGTAAATGGTGAGATGCTAAAGTCATTCTTATGTCCAATAAAAATCAGTAACAGAGATACCTGTTTACACCATTGTTACATAATATTGTTTTGATGTTTTTGTTTATACGGTAAGACAAAAAATTTTAAAAATATACCAATAAACATAAATGAAGAATGCTCTACTTTTTAAAAAAAAAAAAATAGGTGGCAGTGGGAGGTGACTGTATTCTTTAAAATTATCAAAAAAAAAAGGTTGCGGAAATGTTCCAGGTTGTAGGAAGGTAAACAGACATGATGATTAAATGCAATACCTGACCATAGGCTGGATCCTTTACTGGAGGGGAAAAAATACTATAAACGATTTTTTTTTTTTTTTGAGACAGAGTCTCACTCTTTTGCCCGGGCTAGAGTGCCGTGGCACCAGCCTAGCTCACAGCAACCTCAAACTCCTGGGCTCAAGCGATCCTCCTGCCTCAGTCTCCCAAGTAGCTAGGACTACAGGCATGTGCCACCATGCCTGGCTAATTTTTTCTATATATTTTTAGTCTGATTAATTTCTTTCTAATTTTAGTAGAGATGGGGTCTCGCTCTTGCTCAGGCTGGTCTTGAACTCCTGAGCTCAAACAATCTGCCCGCCTCGGCCTCCCAGAGTGCTAGGATTACAGGCGTGAGCCACCGCGCCCGGCCACCATAAATGATCTTATTAGGTCAGTTGGTAAATTGAAATACGGATGGTAGATTAGATAAAAGTATTATATCAGTGTAAATTTCTGAAGTTGATACTTACACTGTGACTAGAGAGAGTTAAGAGAATATCTTAACTCAAATATTTGAGTATAACTTATCCTTAAAAGATTCATAAAAAATTATGTACATACGCATTTACACAGAGAGCAAATGGGATACAATATTAACAATTGAATATATGGATGTTCTTTGAACTATTTTTATTTTTGCAAATTTTTATTAAACTGAAACTGTTTCAAAATAAAAAGTAAAACAGAAGTATCCTGATGGAAAAAAAAAGACATAATTCCCTTTATTTGTAGATGATATTTTACACCTAGAAAAACTCAAGAGGCTCTGATTTAAAAAGAACTTTTAGGATAAATAAAAGAATTTGGCTATATACAAGATAAATATTCATATATAAAAATAAATCCTTTTTTTTCGATCCCGGTGGTAACCATCTAGAAGAGGCAATGGAGAGAAAACTGCCCATGCACAATAGGGCCAAAACGCATAAAATAGCTAAAAATAAACAGACCAAGAAAGGCACAAGACAAGAATAAAATCGTATTGCAGGATATAAAATAAGCCCTGAACAAATGAAGGGCAACATTGTTTTCCAAGACAGAATGACTTACTAGCACAAAAATATGAATCCTTTTAAAAGTACAGAAGTTAAATCCGTCCCCAATGGATTATTGTTTCTTCTAATATTTAATAAAATGGGCTGGGTGTGGTGGCTCACACCTGTAGTCCTGGCACTCTGGGAGGCTGAGGTGGGAGGATTGCTTGAGCCCAGGAGTTTGAGGCTGCAGTGAGCTATGATGATGCCACTGCACTCTAGCCTAGGTAACATGAGTAGACACTGTCTTTAAAAAAGACAGATATCATATAGATATCTGAGAATAGCCAAAAACAGCTATGGAAAAGATCAGGGATAGAGGAGAGGCCTTATCAGATTTTGAAACTTGTTATAAAGCTACTGATGTCAAGTGGTAAATTGATGTGAGGCAGACAAATGGACCAGTGGGAAAGACGGGAGAGTCCAGAGATCCCAGATTTTACAGGACTATTATTGAACAAATGTGGTACATTAATTCACAGGGGGAAAAAAAATTTATTGAGCAAATGGGGTTAACATAATTGGTTCTCTATTTAGAAGATAACCACATAATAGACCCAAATACATTCCAGGCATATACAAAATTTAAATATAAAACCAAAACTATTTTTAAAAAATACTGGAAAAGCTTTTCTTCTTTCCTTTCTTCCTGAATAATTCAGTTAAAAGAGATGAGAGGTGTCTTCAAGTGAGACAAGAAATTCAAAAGCCATAACCAAAAATCCCCAGAAAAACATTTAAAATTTCTATATGGTAAAGACACCATAAATGAAATAAAGAGACAAACGATAGCCTGTGCGGAATAAACAAAGAACTCCCACAACTCAATGTGTACAATTCGATATGCAGGAAGAGTTCACCGAGGAAGCAAAATCTAAATGGTAAACAAATAGACAGAGACGATACTTTCCTAGTCATTAGGAAATGCAAATAAAAGCAAGACAGTACTAGTTTTCATCTACCAGGTAGGCAAAATTATAGAGAAATACTCAGGACCGGCAAGGATGTTGGAAAGTGGGTGCTCTCATACATGGTGGGTGGGAATGTGAATTATTGCAGCCCTTCTAGGCAAGCAATTGTGCCCCAAATTGTCAATGTCTATTCTAAAATAAAAATGTTCTTCGAACCAGCAGTTCCATTTCTGGGAATCTATCCTATAGCAATAAAGGCATCAGTATAAAAGGGATATATATTGCTGTACTATCTGTAATAGCAAAACCTGGAAGCATGCTGACTATCTATCAATAACGGGACTATCGAAAGAGTCACGGTGCATCCATACTATAACCTGCTATGCCACTATCCAAAAGAATGGGTACAATGTGTATCTACTGACATAGAATCCTTGGTATCAAGAGACCAACATCAATGTCAACCTGTAACGTGTACATTTGCTGGTGTTTGAGCATATACAGCAGGGTCTTTACACTGGTTATCTCAGGGGGCTTGGAATAAAGTGGTTAGGGACAGTAGTTAACACATGTCTTTTCTTTGTTTCACCAAGTTACAAGAAGCATGTATTGTTTTGTAATTAAAATGTAATGCAATTGGGGACATGTTCAAGTATAGTGCAGGTGGTTATTGCCATCATTACCATCATTATATCCCCTGCTGGCCACAAATTAGTGACTTCAGGGGCCTGGGGGAGGGGCAGATGGCCCAATTCCCCAGCAAGGTGTGACCAGGATAGGGGCCACTCCCCAGGGCACTCCTGCTGGGGTTGAACTTGAGACTAGAAGATTTGCAGCTCTAGCAGTCACTGAAGGAAGCTCTGGCTTGGGCCCCTTTTTGTCCTATGAAGACGGTGGGAAGGTGACCCTGTTCTTCCCCAAACCACCCTTCATGTCTTGCAGGGGTGGCGGGGGGCCGGTGAGGCGGTCTCAACAGAAGACCTGCCCAAGAAGAATGCTCTGCGGTGGAAGGGGCTGCGAATGCCCAGGCGTCTTGGGCTCTCAACCACAAGAGGGCGACCAAGAGCAAGGACAGCGAGCGCCAGGGAAAGAGCTAAATCCAAGTCCTGGGTTCTTCTCGCCCAGTCCAAGCCCGCCTGTGTCTCTATGTGAAATGACCACTGCCTCATTGTTTGTCACCTCACTGGGGGTGACAGTGGGCTGTTTTAACCTCGGGAGAAAAATTGCTGGGCAGAGCACAGGCCAGAGTGGGCCCGAAGGAAATCAGGCAGTGAGGTGATAAAACAGTGACAATTTTTATGTGGGTTTATGCGGTGAGGGAGGGCGGGGGGAGAGGGGAGTGGAGATGAGGGTGGTGCACTGAGTGTCCCCCAAAGATGAAATCAGAGAAAATGAACCTTAAACAGAAGAGATTATGGTCAGACATGGGGAAGAACTGTCAGGCCCTCACACTCAGCCATGGAGTGTGTACAGTCTGGGCCCATTAGGAAGAGAATGCCAGGCTCTGTGTGTGTATGTACAGACTGATCGTTGGTGGGGCAGGGTCTCATAACCAGTTAGGGCAGTGGGTGCCGGGGGGAGAATTCCAATGTGCTCCAAGGGGCCCTGTTTCGTAGCCACATCAGCAAGCCTGATCCTATCAACTCGCTGGTGCTTACTAGGAGGATTGTGGGAAGTGGGGATGAGTCAGTGCAACCAATCCCATGCTGGAGATTCAACCAGTTAGTAAGGGGGCAGGCACAGGAAGCTGCCGTGTACTCATGGAGGACTGGGAAGTTTTTAGCAAGCCAGCAGGACTTGTGCAAGGGGGTGCTGGCCTCTAAGGTGTCTCCTGCTGAAAATGGCCAGAACAGTGTGGGAACTCTTCTCTGGAAATCATCTTTGGAGCTGATGCATACTCTTTCTAAAGCAGCCAGAGATGTCTGGGATCAAGTCTGGTGGATAAGATGAGTGCTTACTCTCAAGTTTGCAACTCTCAGATAAGGACCAGTTTGCATCAAAGAATACAGGAGTTGGAAGATCCCCTAGAGCAGAGGTTCTCAAAAACCAGCAGCATCAGCATCACCTGGGAACTTGTTAGAAGTGCAAATTCTTGGTCCCCACCCCAGATCTGCTGAATCAGAATGTCAGGGTGGGGCCCAACAGTCTGCATGTTAACAAGCTCTTCAGAGGATTCTGATACATGTTCAAGTTCTATAAATTATAGATTTAGCCTTTTCTGGGTCACGAAATCTGGAAAATCAGATGAACCCGTAGAAACTTCCCCCAGAAAAATGCACAGGCACATGCATATATATCTTCAATCAAGGTTTGCATACAATTTCGAGGTCCTTATTTCCTTGGCTAAGAACCTCTGATCTACACAAAATTCTTCCCCCAAATGTTTTTCCATTTGAGAAGGATGGAAGCAGAGAGTAATTGCCTGTGTGGCTCAATGCGGACAGAAGGTGGCGCTGTAGAAACAGAATTGTGGCATTTTGCCCAAGCAACTCTGGCAGAGGGAAGGAGGTGTGGGGCCGTGGAGAGGGATGCATAGAGGCGCTTCTCCCGAACTTATAAGACTATAAACCAATTCCTTTCCTTCCTCTGCAAGCCTGGAATTCTCTGGGTGCCTCTAGCACCCAATTATTTTGCTCTGCACGGTTACAGATGCATGCAGCAATCACAGGACCATAGGTCTGGGGACCTAGCTCTGGTTTCCTAGCTCAGCTCCATTTTACAGTTGAGAAAATACCTGCATAGGTACCATCTCTCCCCGCCACACTGGGGCCCATACAGAATGACAGGTCTGTTAGGGAGTGTGGTGGCACAGGAGACGGCACCAACTGTTTAATCAGGCTCATCAGCATTCAGGAAGAGCCACTGCTGGCTGTTCTTGGGGGGAATAATAATAATACATTTGTCTGATTTGACCCTTACAACAACCCTATTCTCATTCAATAGATGAGGAAACTGGGATTTATGATCCTAGGTAGGTGGTTCTGGAACTTCAGGGAGCATCAGATCACCCGGAGGGCTTGTAAGAACAGACTGCTGGGCCCCACGACTAGAGCTGCCCACTCTGTCAGTCTGAGGTGGAGCCCAAGAATTTGTATTTTTAACAAGTCCTCAGCTGGCGCTAGGCTGTTGATCTAGGATTGACAGGTAGCTAGCAGAAAAGAGTGGGATGGAGCTGGGATTAAAACTCAGGAAGTCTGACTCATTAGACTCTCTGGCCCCAGGGTACCACACTTAATTACTCAGCCACACTTCCGCTGGGGGCATCCCTCACAGTGGCAGATCAAGCAACATGGCCATAGGAACATGGCCTCTGTATGGCCTCTGTTTTCTAGCAACGAGTGGGTCTGATGTCTTTAATACGGTTGGCTCAGGTTTTGACAGGTCCATATCTAGTCATGCTAACATACATTCATTCGTCTCATTAATTTACTCACCTTTCCTTTGCACAAACATACCAAGCACCTACTATAGCCTGGGTGTTCAGGAAAAGTGCTATGTTGGGCTCCTGGAGCTAAGAATCAATAAACACAGTCCATGGCCAATAGGAGGTGGGAGGGGGCGGGGGGGGGCAGTTAGTAGGAGGAGACTTGGCCAGATCCAGACCAAATGCCTGGATGGATGCTGCCAATAAGACTACAAAAAGTAGAAACGATGGAGAGGTTCAAAACCCCGGCAAGCTGGGAGAGGCACCCAGGAGAAGGTGGCCTCTCAGCCGAGGGGATGAGTCAGGGGGAGGGACTAGGGGAGGGCCGTCAAGGAGGCAGAGGGGAAAGTACATGCACAGCATTACAGCTAGATAGGAGGAATAAGTTCTAGTTATCCCTACACCACTGTAGGATGACTGTAGTTAACAGTAATATATTACACAGCTTCAAATAGCTAGAAGGAGGATATTGAATGTGCCCAGCACAAAGAAATGGTAAATGTTTGAGGAGATGGATATGCTATTAATAATTACCCTGACCTGATCACTGTGCATATATGTATCAAAACATTGCTATGTACCCTATAAATATGTGCAATTATTATATGCCAATTTAAAACACTATCACAGACGTAAGTCCACACCTTCATCATTCCTTCCCATATACTCCAAACTCTCATCCAACTAATTGTGAGAGGGGTTCTTAACCTGGAGCCTATCTGAGTCCAAAGAGAGAACTCAGGGGCTCTGTGATCTTGGATGGGCAAGTTGCATTTTTATATTCATGAACCTTTACAGAAATTGAGTATTTCCTCCAATTCTGAGAATAGGTAACAAGCCACAGTAGAATTAGCCGGACTGCACTGCCTGTGACTTTGTCACTGGCAGAAATCACAGATGTTCTCATGTCACATTTCAGTTGTAGCAGGCATCTCAAAATATTGTGTGTTCATCACTATTTTAAAATTATGGCAGTTATTAAACTGGCAATGAGACCCAGTTATTTAATTTGTCAATAAACATATATTACTAATCACATTTTTTTAAGTGTATGCAAAGGCCCAGAGATGTCAAATGGCAGCTCCATGCAGAGACAGTGTGGGTCTCTAACCAGAGAAGGGAGGGTGGTGAGAGTGAGTGGAAAGGTACACAGGGACCCTCCGAGAGAAGGCCAGTGGGGCGCAGGCACTGGGTGCCCTAAGTGAATTGGAAGCCAGGGACAGCTGCAGGGTGGAGAGGATGGGAGGGTGGTGGGCTGGGAGCCCGGAGGCCATGGCTGTAACAGCAATGGGGTGGGAGAGAGCCACAGAACATGGACATGGGCAGAAGTTGTGTCCAGGAAGGGGGGTCGCGGGTGGTAGGTTTCCAGTTCGTACAGTGGTGGGGGGTAGGTGGGAGGCCGGGGGTCGGAACTGGTTGGTGGAGGGAGAACAGAGTGATCTCTATGGCAGGGCGCTTCATCACTCAAGAATCCCCAACCCCAGGACTCAAAATACTGTCCCTGTCTGCCACGTTCCTGTGGTTCCTTAAGGGATACAAAACAGCCCACCCGCCATTTACCTTGGGTGGGTCCCACCCCCCGCCCCACTTCCCTTCCCACCCATGTTGCTGGTTCTGGGACTGAGACATTCCGAGGGCTTTGGAAACCGTCACAATCCTTAGAAATGTTAGCTGGCGTGAACCTGCTGCCTGCTCTTCCCCTTTAGAAGACCCCACGGGAGACGCAGGGGGGCGAGTCCAGCCTTTGAGGAAGTCAGGCACCCTTCTACTGATGGGCGATGGAGGGGGACGGCTCCTTAGGGGTAGAAGCAGGTCTCCCAAGGCCAGAGCCTGGGTCTCTGTGGAGTTTTTATGGATTTTTGGCCCCCACTGAAAAGGCAGGAAGGGGAAACCTTGGGTATCTGGGGGGAAGCTAGGGAAGGAGGACGTGGGAGTGGATGCCAGGTGTTAGAAAGAACAGAGCAGGGCCCTGGGGCAATTTAGAAGAAATCCCGTGGGTGGGAGGGTAGAAGGGCGGCCGGCGGTGGGAGGGGGACCCGAGCCCTGGGATTTGGCCTTAGCACCAGGGAAGCAGCAGGAGGGTCTCACCTTGACCTGGTCCAGCACCACCAGGGGCCCGTTGACGCTGCACACGGTCCTGTAGGCTGGGGGAAGGGCAGGGAGTGAGTGAGGGTCTCACCCCAGACCCCCCCCCCACAGAGGCATCCTCCCCTTCCCTCCCTCTGCACACCCCCACCCCCTTCCCTGCCTGGCCTGGGCCATCAGGGCCATTAGCTGTGACAGGGCCAGCCACCATTGCTGTGAGGGTCATGCCCCTGCCCACGGGCCCCCTGCTGCTCGGACACCTGCAGGAGGCTGGGGGAGGCCCGGGCAGAGGGCAGAGGCCTTTCTCATCCTTGATGGAGCCTCCCCTCTGGCCTCAGCCCCCACCTCACCTCCTCTCTGACTCACAGCATTTTCCAAAAGCTTCTGGCCCCCAGCTGTGGCCGAAAAGTGCCCTCTTCTGCCCCTCACCAGGACAGCATTTCCCTCCATTCACCCCACACTGATTGAGCAGTGTGTGTGTGTGTGTGTGTGTGTGTGTGTGTGTGCGTGTGTGTGTGCAGGCGTCTGTGAGAAAAAGCAAACAGGGCTTCTGCTCCCACCATAAGACCCTGGTGAGGCCCTGCCAGGGGTTGCTGAGCCCTCTGGCTCCCTGGGTGCCCAGTGAGGGAAGGGTGGGAGCTAGAGGGGGGAAGGGAGAAGCAGGATGTCCAAAGACCTAGCGGCTGGAGACCCACACACAGGGAAATGAGCTCAGCTTGCAGGGAGGGCTTAGGTTAGATATCAAGAAGTACTTCCTAACCCCAGTGCCAGGGGCTCTGATAGCAGAAGCCATGGAATGGCAGCCAGGAAACCTCATTCTGGTTCTGCTAGGGACTCACACTGAGGGACCCTGGGACAGTCCCTTGCCCACAGTCCCCGGATGCCATATCCCTTCCCTGTGAGGCACCAGAGACACCTGAGATGCATGCTGTAGGTGAGGCAAGATGGGTGGGCTGTCTGAGAGGTTGCTAGTTGCTCCCAGGCTAGCAGGACCTCAGAGCAGAGAGTGGTCCAGCCCCTCTTTTCACAGGCCAGGAAAATGGGCCCAGAGGGTGAAAAGCCTCGCCCAGGGCCACACAGCACATTGGTGGCACAGCTTCTCCTCAGACCACACCCAGCTCACTCACCCTCACACTTCCGGGCAAGCCTGGCCTGAGCCACCCCATGCCAAAGGGAAATGGAAGCGCTTCTCCTCCCCAGCCTGGATGTCTGTGGTCAAACCCCTTACTGTTCTCTGATCCAAGCTCCTTTCATCAGGACTCAGACCAGGAAGATGGAACGGGCAAGGAGATTCTTGCACAGATCTTTGCAAGGGTCCTCCAAGGACTGTGTGAAAGACTCTGGGGCTTAAGAAGACAAGTCCCACTTGGGACTGCTCTGGCTCAGAGCAGGACTCTCAACTCCCTGTCCTAGAGCCTGCCCTGGTCACCTGAGCCACCCTCTTCTCCTTCCCTGTACCCATGAAGGACGCGTCCCACCTTCCCCTGCACCAGAAACCAGGCCTTAGAGATGACTTCTCACTGGGGCGGGGAGCCAGAGCCTTTCTCTCTCTCTCTTTCTCTCTCCTTCCCTGTAGCCTTCCTATCTAGAAGCCCTGGTGTCTCTGTCTTAAAAAACACTCCCTCAGCCCCAGCCTCCTCCAGCTCCCCACTTACAGCTGCCACCCCCACCCCCCACAAGAGCATGGTCTCCAGTTGCTCACTTCCCTTCCCCACCTTCCACCCTCTCCTCTGCCCTCGCTGCTGTGGCTCCGGTGGCCTCCAGATTGCTAAGTCCAGAGCCTGGGCACGCTGTCCTCGCAGGCCTGAGAGCCTTGCCCGTCCTGCATGCCCCACCTCTGGGGCTGTGCCTCAGCCTCCTTGGGAGTCTCCTCTCTGGTCAGGCCTTGAGATGTTGAGGTCCTGGAGGCTTGGCCTGGCTCTGTGCTTCTCACTGTCCTTTCCCACATCATCTGCTTCCTCCTTCCCTCCTCCCTGCCTTTCTTCCGCATCTACTTGATGCCTTCCGTGTACTAGGCTAGGCAAATGAAGGTGACAGATAAAACAAGGAGCCTGCAATCTCAAAGCAAGGCTAAAGAGAAAACGGTATAATTACAAACTGCAGTGGTTGCTGTGAAGGGAAAGATCAGGATGGGTGAGTGAGAATGGGCGGAAGGGTGCTGGGTGCTCTCGGTGGCAGAAAGAAGGGCAGTGGGCTGCTGTGCTAAGACCTGTCAAAGACCTGTCAACTCCACGAGGGCAAGGTGTCGTCTGCGGTGCTCACTGCTGTATCCCACCATCTCGGAATAGTGCTGGCTGGCTCCATGGGAGACACTCAATACATATTTGCTGGATGAACTATGGAAGGCGTTAATGGTTCCATCAGCTCATTCCCATATTGCTCGCATCAGAACTGAGGTGTGCCCGCTACCTTCCCAGCCCCCACACCGAAAGAGCGTCCTGTTGCCCAGCCTGAGGCCTTGTGCCCCCAGCTCCAGCCACACTCCCTGTGAAGACAGAGAGTGGAAGAGAGGAGAAAGTGGGTGCACAGAGCTAAGGGCGGGATAGGCATAGGAAGATCCCCTGCAGGGGACAGAGTCTGGGGCATCACCCTCCCCAAGGAAAAAAAATCTCCAAACGGCACCACACACAGACACACACACAGACACACACACACAGACACACACACACACACACCCCTGCCCACATGGCGCTTTGATCAAATTGTCTGAATTGTTAGCGCTGTGTCCGCAGAGTGGAGCAGGTAGCCCAGCAGAGGACGGAAGGAGAAGCAGGGGGAGGAAATGCACTGTGCAGGCAGGGGACTGAGGGGCGGGAGGAGAGAGACCCTCATTTTTATAAGCCCCAGGAAGAGCTGGCATCTTGCTGACCCGATAGAGAAAAGAGCACACCTGCCAAAAGGGCAGGGATGGGGGAGAAAGCAGTGAACCCGGATGAAAAGATGCGTGGTGGGTGGGCCTGGGAGGCAAGGGGCCGGGAGGGCCAGGAAGCCCCAGGGAATCACTTCCAATTCCAAGACAACTCCAATTTCAGAGACAAGTCTTTCACCTTCTTCCCTTCTTCACAGCCGGCTCCCCCACGCCACAGCCCCTGTCCACGAAATTCCCATTAACCCGGACGTCCAGCAACTCTGGGGGCAGGGGGAGCGGTGCTGCAGGACAGGTGGAGGATTAGAGGATCCTTCCCTACGCGGGAGAGCTGGTCTGGAAGGATCCTGGGGGCTGCTGCAGGCCCTCTGGGAGCCAGGGTGGGAGGGAGCCGCCTCCCCCAGGCCACCCGGTGACCAGCATGAGGTCTCTAAGTCCCCCATCTTAGCGCACCAGCCTCATCTGTAAAGCTCCTTCCCAGGCTTTTGGCAGCCTCGGTGCCTGGCTCTAGGTGGGCTTCAAAAAGGGTTGCTGGATGAGTACATCCCGCCACAGCCTGGTGCCTGCATTGCAGACAGTCCACTCACGTAGCTGTTTCTGTTCAGCGCTGGACTATCATACCCTTCAAGGCTTTGCCCTGGACTGACTCCTGCAGCCCGGCGGGTCCGCTCCCCACTGCAGGCCCACGGCACCACAGACTGGCACCCGGCACGGATCGTCTTTCCCCAGACTAGGGCTCTGTCTCCGCTGTCAGACAAGACCAGATCTTTTATTAGAAGCTGTCTGGTTTGGACACAGCCAACATGGTGCCTAAGCCACAAAGGCGTCCTTGACTGGAAGTCAGGCCTTTTGTTTGTATACCCCCAACTCCGAGTGTGTGTTGCGTGGCCCAGAAAGTGAGTTGATTTCTCGTAGGACACACCACAACCAGGACAGTATTCTGTGGCACTCAGGGATTGTGGCCACTACTCAACCCTGGGAGGCACCCCTTGACCCTGGAGAGGGAAGGCAGAGGGCTGGATCAGACGACCTTAGGGGCCCTCCTCCAATGGGCCTTCCAGAGACTTTGCAGACACTCCCTCCAGCTGCTCTGCCCACCCCCTCCATTGTCCTAGCTGACACTTTGGGTTGCACTTTGGACTGCTGGCTGGTGGAGCGCCTCCCTGCCCCCACCTCCCCGCCGCCTACCCTGTCAAAGGCTCAGCGGGGATCCCGCGCGGCCCACTAATTAGCGCCAGCCCAGCCACACCTGCAGCGTCCTGGGAGAGGGCTGAGACAGGCGCCCATGCGTGAGGCCAGGGTGGGGGCAAGCCCGGGGCAGCAGGTCCTGCACCTCCTCCCTGATCCCTCCGGAGGGATTAGGGGAGGAAGGGCAGGGGCTGGAAGCTGAGGGCTCTTAGAATCAGCCCAAGACCCCGCTGGTTGGGACTCTCCCAGCGTAACTCCCTCCCCTTTCAGTTGAGGAAACTGAGGCGGGTGGCAAAGTCAGTGGCTTGGTGCTCAAGCCCCTGGGTGATCTGACCTGGCTCTATCCCTCCAACCAGGCTGCCAGCTTGTCCTTCCTAACCTTTTTTCATGCTGGGCACCCCTGCCCCAGCCTAGCCCCACAAGAACAGATGCATCGCCAGGCCACCTCCTCCCCGAGGAAGCCAAGGCCTTGGGAAGTGCTCTACTTCTTTCCCAGGGTGGATATTGCCAGGATTCGCTCCCCATCCTGATTCTACCCGGCCTCCTCCTTTCTGGCCAGTCCTTTCTCAGCAGTGAGATCACACCCTCAAAGGCTCAGGCCTGTCCAATCTACCTCCTCCAGGAAGGGAAGGCTCCTCAAGCTGCCCCAGACTCACCTCCACCCATGGCCACACAAGCCCTAGGGCCTCCTGGTCCTCTGGTACCCCCAGCTCTCCTCCTAGGCTCTGTCCCTGCAGAGTCCTCCTGCCTGGGATGCCCAGCGTAGGTGGCCAGGCTGGGGAGGAGGGCAGAGAGGGACACAGCAGTCCCGCCTCCAGCCTACTGAGGGTGCAGCCCTGAGCCTCCAAACCCTCGCTGGTTCTGCACCTGTCTCCATCCCCCCAGGGAGAACTGCTGCCCACTGCCCAAGCACCTGAGGAGGAAGGAGGGGATAGGGGAGACACTGCAGGTGAAGAAGTGGGCCCCTGGGGGCCGGAGGGTGTCTGTGCTGGGCTGGGGTATCTTGGTGCACAGGAAAAGCAAAGGCATTGGCAGAGCGAGGCCTGGAAGGGCTCCCTGCACTGCTGGATGACTCTGCTCTGGTCAGCGACCAAGCCATCCTCACAGAAGGCATGCAAACATGGTGGGCGCCGCTCCCCCACGCCCAGCCTAGTATTTTCCCTCCTGCCAAGGGCATGTTGACTGTAAATAAGGGGCTGGCTGGCAGGGAAATGGCTGGAGGCAGCTCCAGGCCTGGGTTGTCCTGGCCGGAGAAAGAGGAGGAGGAGGCAGTGTGCGGGGTGAGATTGCATCTACAGGGTCCCTGGGAGGGCACATTCCAGGGAGCAAAGCAGAGCATGATGGTCCGATCCTATACCCCACTCAGCACCTGGCAGATCTCCTGTGCCTGGGGGAGGGGGGCGCACCAGGACTGCGTGATAGTCACACACCCCAGCTCAGGGCTCCAGGCCTGGGCTCTGGACCCAAGGGAGCCCCAGTCACTGCATATTTCTGGGCTTGGCAACCCCAGCTTTGGCCCAGGGAGAACCTGGACCTCCCATCTCAGCCCCACCGCCACGGGGCAGGGCCTGTAGGGCCTCCTTGAGAAACCTGACCCCGCCCCGTTCTCACCATTTCTCCTCAGCTGGAATGTGCTCCACCCTCGGCACCTGCCCCAGGCCTCAGGAGGTGCCCCACACCCCAGGGCTCGCTCCCCTGCCGCCTGGGCCTGCTGGCTCCTTCTCAGCCCCCAGCTGCCCTCAGTTCATTCCGTCTCCTCTGCTGGCCTGGATAGCACTAGGAGCAGGGAGGGAGGAGGGGTGGCTGGGTCAGGCTTGCTTCCCTTCACCCCACACACCCTGTTAGGAGCCTCTGGCTCTGCCTAGCTGTGGCCAGCCTGGCTGGTGGCCTGGCTGGTTTACTCCAGCGAGCTGGGCTGTCTGAGAATTCACCGACCCAGGGAGAGTGACCTTGGACAAGGAGATGAGGGGGTCCCTTTAGTCCTCTGGACCTTGCCCCAGATCTGGATTTGGCCAGCCTCTGCAGGACAGGCACATGAGCCACACACAGGGCCTCCGCACTCTAAAACTGCCAAGGAGACACCCCACCCCCATGAGCATGTCCATGCCCCTATGCCTGGACACTAGCCCTCACCCCAACTGTACACAGACATTATCACACTCAGACATGTGATATCGTCCAAACACATGAGCTCTCCTGTGAGCACACACACGTAGATCATTCAAGCATACACACAAACTCACCGTTGCCCTGAGTGTACAAGCATGCACGCACACAGTGACACTTTTCCTCACCCCAAGGTAGCCTAGGCTGGGGACCTCCGTCCCTTCTCCTGCAGAGACTGCCCCTTATCCAGGTGGCCCCACTGCATCACTCCACTGGACAGAGAGCCCCCTAGGTCTCCCCAGGTCTTGGGTCCCCCTCTTTGTCTGAGGACCCACCAGCCACCCCAGATCCCCACCTTGACCTTACCCGTGGTGGTGGGGGAGGTCATACTCACTGACACGGGGGTGGGTGATATAGTTTCGGGTGACCGCCTGCATGTGCTCTCTGGCTGGGCCCAGGTCACAGCCACTGCTGGGAAGCCCCCCAGGCCTGCTGTCTACCTTCATGGCCATGGTGCAGGGTAGGCTAGGAGACAAGTGCCTGAACTTACTGGTGGCAGCTCTGAGACTTCGGGTCCAGCTAGAGCTGGAGAGAGCTGCCCAGCCTGCGTCCACAGCCACCCGCCCCTCCCCTCTCCTCCCACTTCCTTCTCTCCTCCCCTGGGTTGACTGTAAACAGGGAAGACGGGTGCTCTAGCTGGGAAGCTTTTCCCCACACCCAGGCTGTGCAGATCTGGGAGGGGCAGAGCCAGGTGGGGGCTGGAGGGTGTGAGGAGAAGGGCAGAGGGGAAGGCTGGCTTTGTCCAGCCTCTGTGCTTGGCTGCTCCTCTGCCCCAAGCCAGTGTGAATCCAGTTCCTCCCTGCAGAACTTCAGGTGCTCTCAACCGCCCCACCCCTGCCCCTCACCCATCTCTTCCTGGTCTCCTCCCCACACCCAATTTCTGGCAGGCTGTCCTCTTCTGACTGTCCCCCCAACCTGCCCTCACCTTGCACCCCCTGCCCTGACCATACCTGGGTATTCTTTCCCTGTACAATTCCATCATCATCTTTTTGAACATCCATAGAGAACTATTTCCTGGCCAGCTTCAGTGCCACCTCCTACAGGAAGCCTCTCCTGGATTCTCCGGCCCCTTGGATTCACCACATCTGGCCTCTTTCCTATGTCATGTCCTTTAGGGGAGGCCTCTCTTGTCCCTGCCACTGGGCTGTGAGCCCCCAAAAGCTAAGCCCATGTCTCCTCCATCAGACCTGGGTCTCCACTTTCTGACACTTTCTGTGTCATACTATTGAGAATGACCTGAGGACCAGGGATGGTCTCTCTCCACCTGACCTTAGGACCCTGTCTCACCTTCTTACATTCACCTCCAGGAGCCCATAGAGCAGTCCTGGCCTGACCTTTTCAGCCCATGGGAGAAAGTACAAATGAAGGTCTGGGTATTGCATATCTCAATATTTGGAGTTATAAATCAAGCTATGTCCACAGCCTGGCCTGGGCTCCAGCCAGGGCCTCACCACTGCTTCCCAGGACCCCTCTTCGTGTCAGGTAACTAAAGGAGTTGTGCTTTCTCCTGGCCGGCAGACGTGGCCCGTGTCTGCTGGGCAAGGCAGAATGGATGCTGGGTGGCGGCTGGACCTGCCCAACCCGAGGTCTGCCCTGGTCACCCCGCAGGCCTCATTCCAGACTCAGGATTTCCCACATTGCTAAGCTCCTCCCAAACTATGCTGCCTGAGCAAAGGGAAGGGCTGATGCGCAGTTGTCTAGGGATCCCTGTCCCTCAGCACTCACTCTGGGTGACTCGGGGCAGCCAATCTGAAACCAAAGCAGCAGCTACTGGGTTTCCCATAGTAGACTGGAGCAGACTGTGCTTGTCTTCTCTGACCACACAGTCAGAATGTCACCCTGAATCCTCCAGCCTGAGGATCCATTTCATGTCTCTGGTCCCTCGCTCACAATTCCCATTCTTTCAGAGAACTTTCCTGTTGGGAGCCGGGGGTGGGTGTGCCATAAAGGGGCAGCATGAGGGAGATCTCTGTGGTGATGGGACAGTTCTGCATCTTGATTGCGGTGGTGGTTCCATGAATCTACATGGATCATGAAATGTCATGGAACTACGCACACATGGTACCAATGTCAATTTCCTGGTTTTGATATTATACTATGGTTATGGAAGATGTAACCATGGGGGAAACTGGGTTATGGATACATGGAAACCTGGGCATGGTGGCTCACACCTGTGATTCCAGCACCTTGGGAGGCCAAGGCAGGAGGATTGCTTAAGGCCAGGAGTTCAAGACCGGCCTGAGCAACACAGTGAGGGCCTGTCACTACAAAAAGAAAAAAAAAATCAGCCCGGTGTCTTGGTGCGTGCCTGTACTCCCAGCTACTCTGGAGGCTAAGGCTAGAAGATAATTGAGCCCAGGAGTTTGAGGTTGCAGTGAGCTATGACGGCTCCACTGCACTCCAGCCTGGGCAACATTAGGAAGACACTGTCTTTAAAAAAAAAAAAAAAAAAAAAAAGGATGCACAGGGCTTTTCTGTCCCAACTTTGCAACTTCCTAGAAATTTACAATTATTGCAAAACAAAAAGTTAAATAAAAAATGTCTTGAGCAAAAAAAATTTTTTTTAAAGGGCTTCATGTTGCAGTGTTTTTGATGGTAGGCCCGCTCTAAACATGTGGGGTCTTGCCTGGGTTCACCTTTGATGCCCTCTTTCCCTCTCTCTGGATCCTGGTCTCACCTTTCATTGCTCATCCTCTTCAAGGTGACAGTGTTTCCCCTCTCAAGTATTTTTATGTTTGAAAGAGGAGCTCGCAAAGGGCAACACTTAACCAAAGAACGCATGTTGGTCCTGTGGGCCGTGGGCTGCTCGGTTGGAGGCCTACGGAAGCGGGAGCCCAGAGCCTGCTGACCCACACCTGTGTGTGCCCCAGTGTCCAGAACCCAGTTTCTGCCCCCTCCCATTTGAGATCCCCTGACTCCTGGCCCGTTTTCCCTTCCAGTGACAAGAGGGTGGAAGGAATTTAGGGGCCAGTGGAGGTGCTGAGGAACTCTGTTTCCCTTCTCGTCATTGTTTTCCTTTTATTCAGTGAGACGCACGCACACACACTGCACTCACACACACTACTGCGGAGCCAAGGCCATCTGGTCGCCAGTCTCTGAGCTGGGGGAGGTGGGGAGGGCGTGTGGCTGCCACCCCTCCCCTCCGGGGCCTGCTCAGCGCAGCGCAGTCCTCTGGGGCACAGGAGGCTGGGAAGGTGCTGTGCTTGGGACTCAGTGTCACGCGGGGTGGGAGTCTTAAGTGTTAGCCTTCCTGCCGCTGCCGGCGCAGCCTGCTTTCCGCTCTAGCCGGCCGTAGGGCTCGAAGGCCGAGGAGCCCAGTTTGTAACCGGCAGGCAGGTCCAGGAGCGGGGCCGAGGAAAAGCAGACGGCTTGCAGTGGGGGCGGCAGCGGGGAGGACGCTGAGGCCGAGGGCAGCGGGTGGAGGCGCGGGGAGGAGTCCCTGGGGTCACCCAAGGAGGTGCCCCTGTGGCCGGCAGGTAGGCCCGGCAGGCCGGGGGTCAGCGCCAGGAGGCTGGGGGCCCTGGGCACGGAGAGCAGCCGGCCCTGCTCCAGCAGCCGCAGAATGTTGGAGGTGGCGAAGGCCTCGGAGGCCGAGGAGGACGCCCGCTTCTCCAGGTCTCTGCTCTGGTCTTTCTTCTGCTTGGTGCGGCGGTTCTGGAACCAGACCTTCACCTTGGGGCAGAGGGTGGGGAGAGGGTGTTGAGAAGGAAGAGGGGACAGGAAAAGCAAAGTGGGGGCGGGGGAGGAGGAAAGGAGAGGAAGGGCGTGGGCCCGGGCAGGGTGGCGGACAGGGTGGGAGTGGGGCGCAGGGTGCAGTGAGAGGGAAAGAAGAGCAGAGAGTCGTTAAGATCTCCCCAGAACCAGCCTGCTCTGGGCTAGCTGACTGGGGACCCTGGTCCCCCAAATTATGGCTGCCCCTCTGCTGCTAACACTGACTCTGGCCTGGGATGGAGGAATGGGTTGACAGACAGAGGGTGGAATTTGGGGCATATTTGAAGTCCCGTCTTGGCGCACACACCCTCTGTTGTCAGCCAAATTCATGGTCTCAGCCACCACACGTGTGCTGGAAACTCCCAACTGTACCTTGGCCCAGGGCTCCGGACTGAGATCCGGGCCACCTATCCCATGGACGTCTCAAAAACACCCCACACGCCACATGTACAGACCTAGCTCTACTTCCCTAAACAGGGGCCTCTCTTCCATGATGGCCACCTCCATTCACCTGCACAGAAACCTGGGGGACCCCCAGAAGCCCCCTACCCCACTCCCCGGTGCAGACCCTCCTCCCTTCCCTTGTCTTCTGACCGGGGCCATGGTAGCTGTCTCTACAGCAGTGCCTCTCAACCCTGGTGCCCACAAAAACCACCTGGGGAGCTTTAAACCCCTAACTCACCCCTAACCTCAGGCCAATCAACTCAAAATGAGGGTGACTGGGACCCAGACTCTAGTTTTTAAAGCTCATCAGGTGATTCCAAGGTGAGGAAACCAGTGCTCTAAGGGTCTCTCTGCCTCTGGTCCAAACTCTTAACATCTGCAGGGCTGGGGCAAGAGGAAAAATGGAAGCCTCTGGCTCATGGCCCAACCTGGCTCTGACTGACACATGTGTGGCCACCCCAGCCTGTTCATACTCTGCAAATAGCCCCCAGCGGCTGCTTCTTTGCTTCTTGAGCCTGGAGTTCTGGGTAATATCTGCGGTCTGCCCTGGGGAGGACGGACTTGGGAGAGGCCCAGGCAGGTGCTGGAGGTGGGCTCACGGCCATTTGGTAGGGAATTCTGGAACTCTGGGGAACCTGAGAGGTGGTCTAGAAGGTTGGCACAGGCCCCTGGCAGGCACAGCCCCTTGGCTTTTCAGAGTCCTTATCCCATAAAGAGGAGCATGGCCACAGGAGGGGCCCTCTCAAGCGCTGGGCCTAGGGCAGGGCCAGGTGTCCAGTCATTTAAAAAGGTCTCTGATCTCCGACACCACCTTGCCCTCCAATCCTGAGGTGGGGGTGAGGGGAGCAGGAGCCTGAGGCAGAGCTCACTCCCCTCCAGAGGCTGCACTGGGAGGCGGTGAAGAGTGGGCAGGGTCCTTCTCCTGCAGGTCCCTCCAGCAGGGAGTCTGGGCTGCTCTGAGCCGGGAAGCAGGGCTGGGCTGGGGATAAGAACTGGATGTGATTCTCCAAGGGTGGTTAAAAGGAAAAAATAAATAAATAAACTAGATGTGAGTTTGGTGTCTCAAAGGAGATCGGATTGAGTTTCAATAACCAAAAGGGACCGGAGAGTTATGGGATCTACTTAAAGTTGATTGCTTCATTCATTCACTCGCTCAACAAATATGCATCGAGTGCTTCCTCTGTGCCAGGTGCTGCTCCAGGCTCGGGGGAATCAGCAGTGAACGAGGCAGAGCAAACCCCCACCATGGGGGGCAGGCAGAGGGGCGGGGGGACGGGGCTGGGCAACAAATAAAAACCAATGTGCATGTCTGTCGGCAATAAAGGCTTTGAGCAGGGGGTGTTTCTCAAATGATTTGGGCCAACTTTTTTTCTTTTTTTTTTGAGAGAGTCTCACTCTGTTGCCCAAGCTAGAGTGAGTGCAGTGGTGTCATCATAGCTTACAACAACCTCAAACTTGCTCAAGCAATCCTCCTGCCTCAGCCTCCCGAGTAGCTGGGACTACATGTGCACTCCTGGCTAACTTTTTATTTTTTGTAGAGATGGGGTCTTGCTCTTGCTCAGGCTGGTCTCGAACTCCTGAGCTCAATCGATCCTCCCACCTTGGCCTCCCAGGGTGCTAGGATTACAGGTGTGAGCCACTGCACCTGGCCTGGGCCTACTTTTAAAGTTTCTAATTTTGTCGTGAACCAATATCTTCGTAAAATACAATTAAAATGACTTACTAGAAAGATTGCTATATACATTTATAAGTACCTATTCTCCATTTCTGTACTTAACTTGTCATGTACTTAACGGTTTGTGGGCCGGAGCCGGCCTAAGGACCACACTTTGGGGGGCACTGCTTTAGAGAAAGGCGGCAGGATGGGGGAGAGGCAAGAGGGGGTGACTATTTTATTAATGGGGTGGCAAATACAGCCTCTCTGAAGAGGGGGCATTTGAAGAAGACACCAGTAAGGGACGGTCAAGGGAGATTCAGCCCAGTCTGGCTGAAGGCAGTGACCGGGAAGAAGAAAACCCTTTCCTGTCTGCCACCCCTGGAACCCAGCTGCTCAATGTGGTGGTCCTGCCAGCTCCTTGGGGACTGTGGCTCTGCATGCTGCTGCATTCTGTTTCCCTGCTGGGAAACCTCCTGACCTCTTTGCCAGGCTAGCACCTGCCCCTCCTAGGATGACAGGCCAGGGACCACCTCCAGGCACCCCTGAGCCTCAGTTTCTCATCTTTAAAATGGTGACATGGCACACACCTGTAATCCCAGCTTCTAGGGAGGCTGAGGTGGGAGGATCACTGCTTGAGCCCAGGAGTTCAAATCCAGCCTGGGCAACATAAAAAGACCCCATCTCTAAAACATAAATAAACAAAATGGGAAAATAAAACCTGGCCATTGTGGAGATTACATAAGAAAATCCATGTATGGGGCTTGGCATTGTGCCTGGCCCACACGAAATGTGAGTTATTATTATTTATGGCTCTCTTCCTCTGTTGCTAGCTCTGAACTAGAGGGAGAGGAGACACAGATGTCGTGGTGTCTGCCCTCAGGAAGCTGAGGGTCTAGTAAGGGAAGGCACTAACCCACTCCCAGAACACAGAGGGCACTTAGGTACACAGGGAGTGGCAGCAACAAGGGGTGTGACTGATGAGGAGCGACAAAGCATTTGTAAAGTATTCTCCCATTCATCCCGTTTTCGTGCAGTTCTGGGTGTAGCAAGGAGAGGCGAGTGTGGGCTGGTGCTGGGTTTGGGAGTATCCTGAGCAGGTGGGCCCTGGGTGGGAGGAGAGGAGAAGTCAGAGGCAGACGGAGCAGGGGCTGGGACCTGGGGTGCCGGTTTGTTGGCCACGTACGGGCTCGGCCAGGGATTCTCAACCCTGGCTGCACATTGGACGTACCAGGGCCGATGCCCAGGACCCATCCCACACCCATTTAAATCAGAATCTCTAGGGGAAGAGCCGAGGCATGAGGATTTTCGTAAAGCTCTGTAGGCAATTCCAGTGTGCTGTCAGCATTACAAACAGTGTGGGAGTGAGAAGGCCTACCTCTCTGCTTCCCACCATCAGTCCCATGGTCCGCAGGGGCTTGCTTCATAAGGCCCAGCAAACATGGGACAAACTGAAGGAGAGAAAGGCTCAGAGCCCTCTGAACTTGTTCCTCCTCCTCCAGGAAGGCTTCGGTTCCACCTCAGGGTTAAATCCAAAGTTACTGGTCCTTTTCCTCTTTTAGGAAACCATTCCTAGCTGACCCCACAGGGTGGTGGGGCCACTGCACATCCCAGGGCGTCCCCCTGCCCTTGTCTCCTTAGTGGTCTGTGTGGCCTCCCTGCGGGCTGCCATCTTTATACCCTGGAACTCAGTGGACACTTCACCCCACGCCCCGTGCCCCTGATCTCTTGCTGGGCCACACTGTAGCCCATGGCGGCACACCAGGGCAGGGGCATGGTTTCCACTGGGCTGCCAGGACCAGAAAGGCATCTTTTAAAGGCTGCTTCCTGTGACTATGGGCACACACTTAATCTGGGATGAGGGGAACCTGTGTGTCTAGGATGGCTCTGGCTTTTGTAACCTGCAATAGGAAGGTACCATCTATTTTGTCATTCCAGAGGAAGCCATCTGGGGCAGGGGTGGGCATGAGGCTGAGGATACTCGCTGAATGGTTGGAGTGGCTCTTATCCGAGCTAAGTGTCACCCTGTCAGTATTGGGACATGGCAGTTTGTCCTCAGCTTGAGAACATCCCACAGGCTGGCCATGGGAGGGATCTCACCTTCCCTTCCTCTGTAGCCACAGCTCTTTCTTATGTCCTGCTCTGACCCTGGTACTCTGGTCATTCATTCAGGCAACACACAAATATCAAGCATTTGATACATGCCCGGCATTGCCAGGTACTGAAAAAAACAAAGATAAATAAAACCCCATCTTGCAGCACGTGGCTCTCAGACACCAGCAGTGGGGTGTGGACCCTTTGGCAAGTGTTACAATATGGTATGTGTTTTTAGGAGAAACAATATAGTGGAGAAAACCTGAGCTCAGACAACCCTGGATTTGACTCTGGTTCCTCTAACTAGCCAGATGACTTTGGGCAAGTTACTTAACTTCTCAGTGCCTCAGTCTCCCCATCAGTAAAATGGGGATCATACTAGTGCCTCCTCCTAGGTTTGTTGTGATGACTCCGTGGGCTAACAATCATGGACTTAGTAAAGTGCCTGGCAGATACTGAAGTCTTTTAAGCAGCATGGTGATCACATCAGCTGGTCAGATTTGGTCATTTTTCCATAATCCAGCGATTCTCAGACATTACTGTGCATTAGCATCACCTGGAAGGAAAAATATATAGGTTGTGGGGTATTCCCTAGAAATCTGATTTGGAAGCTCTGGGTTGTGGGTGGTGCAGGCATCTGTATTGTGCTGAGAACCCCAGGGGAGTTCTACATATGGGTGGTCTACAGACCATACCTTGGGAAACACTGCTTTAATCAAACACCAACCTTTCTTTTTTTTTAAAAAAAAAAAAAAAAAAAAGGGTTGGGCTCGGTGGCTCACGCCTGTAATCCTAGCACTCTGGGAGGCCGAGGCGAGAGGATCATTTGAGCTCAGGAGTTTGAGACCAGAGTGAGCAAGAGCGAGACTCCATCTCTACTAAAAATACAAAGAAATTAGCTGGACAACTAAAAATACATAGAAAAAATTAGCCAGGCATGGTGGCGTGTACCTGTAGTCCCAGCTACTCGGGAGGCTGAGGCAGAAGGATCACTTGAGCCCAGGAATGTGAGGTTGCTGTGAGCTAGGCTGATGCTACGGCACTCTAGCCTGGGCAACAGAGTGAGACTCTGTTTTTCAAAAAAAAGAAAAAAAAAAAAAAGCATGGTGACATAGTATATCAGGAGGGCTCTAAAACCAAGGAGACCTAAACTAACTGGGGCTCTCCCTGTTTTCTGACATCAAGAGGAGCCTTTAGTGCGTGCCACCTGGGGGATTAGGGGAGTGTGGAGGGTTCTTCTGAGAGTTCCAAGAGAGAGCTCCCTCTGGACTCCCTCCTGCTCTCGGGGCAGTTGTGCATGCCTCCGCTGCACTCTGTCTTGTTCGCTGTTCCTACATCTGGTGGCCCCTTCATCCTGCAGAGCCCTGCCAGTTCTGTGCGGTGGAGGAAAGGGCTTTGCCATTCTGCCCGCCCAGTCCGGTGAGTGGTCTTCTGATTTAAGTGTGCAGACAGCTCAACTGAATTGGGCACACAGAGATTAAGGAAGAAACTAGGAATGAGAAGGGGCCCTGAGCAAGCTCCACGTTTTCTCTGTCTGAATTAGGACCACGCCTTGGTCCTCCTGGTATCCAGGGAAGAGGGTACAGATGCCGGTTGGCAGCAGGAGGAGAGGAGAGGAGAGGAGAGGAGAGGAGAGGAGAGGAGAGGAGAGCCCTCGCAGAGAGAGCAGCAGACACTGAGAGAGCGGTTGGG
>RJWJ010018359.1:0-31712 GCA_004363605.1 Indri indri | reverse complement strand
TGGCGTATATGAATGCCACTAATTTGTGTGCATTAATTTTGTATCCTGAGACTTCACTGAATTCGTTTATCAATTCCAGCAGTCTCTTGGCTGAGTCCTTGGGATTTTCTAGGTATAATATCGTATCATCAGCAAAGAGTGAGAGTTTGACCTCTTCTGCCCCCATTCAGAAACCTTTAATTCCCTTCTCTTGTCTGATTGCTCTGGCAAGGACTTCCAGCACTATGTTGAATAGAAGTGGGGATAGTGTAATGGGCAACTTTGTCTGGTTTCAGTTCTAAGTGGGAATGCTTCAATTTTTTCAATATGATATTGGCTGTGGGTTTGTCATATATGGCCTTAATAATTTTAAGGAATGTCCCATCTATGCCTATTTTGTTGAGGGTTTTTATCATAAAAGTGTGCTGGATTTTATCCAATGCTTTTTTGACATCCATTGAGAGAATCATATGGTCTTTGTTCTTGCTTTTATTTATGTGGTGAATTACATTTATAGATTTGCGTATCTTGAACTATCCTTGCATCCCTGGGATAAAGCAAGGTGAATTATTTTTTTGATGTGCTGTTAGATTTGGTTTGCTAAAATTTTATTGAGAATTTTTGCATCTATCTTCATGAGGGATATTGGTAGTAGTTTTCTTTTTTTGGTACATCCTTTCCTGGCTTTGGTATCAAGGTGATATTGGTTTCATAGAATGAGTTGGGAAGGATACCGTCCTTCTCAATGTTTTGGAATAATATCTGCAGTATAGGTATGAGTTCTTCTTTTTATGTTTGGTAAAAATCAGGTGTGAACCCATCAGGTCCAGGACCTTTTTTTTTTTTCCAGGATTTTTTATTGGTGCTCCAATTTCTGCGCTTGATATTGGTCTGTTCAGGCAATCTATTTCCTTCTGAATGAGCTTAAAGAGGTTCTGTGTTTCAAAGAATGTTTCCATTTCCTCCACGTTTTGTAGCTTTTAGGTACATGGATTTCCATAATATTCAAAGATAATGTTTTGTATTCCCATGATGTCTGTTGTGACCTCTCCTTTTTCATTTCTAATTGAGTTTAATAAAGTCCTTTCCTTTCCAGTTCTTGTCAATCTAGCAAGAGGGCTATCAATTTTGTTTATCTTTTTGAAAAACCAGCTTTTGGTTTTCTTGATCTTCCGTAAAGTTCTTTTGTTCTCAATTTCATTTAATTCTGCTCTAATCTTAGTTATTTACTTTCTTCTGCTAAGTTTAGAATTAATGTGCTCTTCCTTTTCCAGTTCCTTGAAAAGGTTTATTACCTTATCGATTTGTGAGCTTTCTGTCTTTTTGATCTGAGCATTTAATGCTCTTAGTTTTCCTCTCAAGAATGCTTTTGCTGTATCCCACTGATTTTGATAGCTTGTGTCCCTGTTATCATTTAATTCAAAGAATTTTTTGATCTCCATCTGAATCTCTTCCTTCACCCAGAAGTCATTTAGCAGTAGATTGTTTAATTTCTATGACTTTATGAAGCAGTGAGCATTTCTGTCGGAAAGGATCTCTAGTTTTATACCAATATGATCTGAGAAGATACATGGTAAAATTTATACTTTTTAAAATTTGTTGATGTTTGATTTGTGTCCTAGGATGTGGTCAATTTTGGATAAAGTTCCATGAGAAGTAGGCATATTCAGCTTTATGTGGGTGGAATGTCCTGTAGGTGTCTGTTAGACCCATTTGTTCTAGAGCTCTGTTTAAGTCCATTATTTCTTTGTTTATTTTTGTTTGGAGGATCTGTCCATTTCAGACACTGGGTTGTTGAAATACTCCACTACTATGGCATTACTGCTTATCATGCTATTTAGATCATACAGGGTTTGCTTTATATATCTGGGTGCTCCAGTGTTGGGTGCACAGATATTAAAAATTATTCAGTCTTCTTGTTGGATTTTTCCTTTTGCCAATATAGTGACCATCTTTGTCTTTCTTTACTTTTCTTATTTTAAAATTTATGCTGTCTGAAATCAGAATCGCCACCCCCCACTCTCTTTTGGTTTCCATGTGCCTGAAAGTTTGTTTTCCATCCCTTGACCTTGAGTCTGAAAGTGTCTTTGTGGGTTAGATGCATTTCTTGGAGACAGCAGATACTTGGCTTATACTGTTTTATCCACCCAGCCAATCTATGTCTCTTCAAAGGACGATTCCAGCCATTCACATTTATTGAGAGGATTGATATTTGGGGTAGATTTCTGTTCATATTTTTGGGTAAGTTCTTATTGTTTCGTTTTATTTCTTGAGTCATTGTGGAATCTGGGTTCTGGGCTTTAACTCTTGAGTGATTTTAATTTGATGGGTGTCTATTGTGCTGTTCAGTGTGTAATGCAGGTCTGAGTACTTCCTGCAGAGCAGGTCTGGTCTTCACAAATTCCATCAGTGATTGCTTGTCTAGGACAGTCTTTATTTTTCCCTCATAGATGAATCTCAGTTTTGCTGGGTAAAGAATTCTAGGTTGGCCATTGTTCTGTTTAAGAAGATTGAGGATGTGTCCCCAGTCCCTTCTGGCTTGTAGGACCTCTTTTGAGAAGTCTACAGTTAGTCTGATAGGTTTTCCTTTTAGGTTCTCTGTTGTTTTCATCTTACTGTGCATAGGATTTCATCTTTCATGTTTACTTTGGCCAGTCAGGTAATTATGTGATGCAGTGTTTGCCTCTTCACCTTGATTCTCCCAGAAGTTCTGTGTGTTTCTTGTATCTGGATATCTAGGTTTCTGGGCAGGCCAGGCATATTTTCCTCTAGTATTCTAAGAAATAGATTTTCTAGCCCTTGTATATTTTCTTCTTCTCTCTCCAGGATGCCTATAATTCTTATATTTGTTTTCTTTACATAATCCCACATTTCTTGTGTGTTCTGCCATTGTCTCTTGCTTCTGTGTTCTTTTTCTTCATCTGATTTGTTTAGCACATAGGCATTATCTTCAAGTTCTGATATTCTCTCCTCTCTGTGATCTATTCTATTTTTAAGGCTTTACACTGTGTTTTAGAGTTCCTTGAATGCCTCCTTCATTTCCAAGATTTCTGTTTGTTCTTTTCATAATATTTCAATTTCTTTAGAGAATTTTTCATTCATTTCTTGTATTGTTCTCGTGTTTTCTTTGTGTTGGGTTTCTATTTTCTCTTCAATTCCATTGAGTTTCCTTAAAATCCATATTCAGAATTCTTCCTCTGTCAATTTAATCATTTCATTTAGATTAGTATATGATTTTGAGGGTCTCATGATTTCTTTTTTGGGTGACTTTTCTCTCTGCTCTTTCATATTCCCTGTATCTTTCTCTGGTTCTTTCTCATCAGGGTAATTGATTGAGAACTGGGAGTGCTAGGACTGGTTTGTGACCTTAACTTCAAGCCCCCAAGGGACGTTTCTTAACAGTGGTGGGAGGAGGTATGCTGGCCTTGTATTACCTTAGAGGTATTTTGGCAAGTTGCATTACCTCTGCCCTGTTATCTTCACCTCTTGCCAGTGGAGATTAGTGAGTTTGGTCTCCTAGCTTAAGCTACCATGCGGTGATTCACACTTGTGTGTATAACTCCCCTGCCCTCTAATAGCTTGAGATGGAGGGCACTCTGTTGAGCTGTGGAGTTACCCTCTCTGTCATTGGTTGTAGATTATGTGGAGGAGCCAGTTATTGAGGTAATCTGATACCTCTGTGTTGCTTTCTGGTCCCCAGGTGAGGAATTCTAATTTCCCAATCTTTAGGAAGGATCTTGCCACTCCTGAGGGTTACTTGGATCCTATTCCCCCTTAAAGTGGTGGTAGGATCAAGGCTGATCTCAGCTGCTGCCTACCAGCCTTGATGAGTATGCTTCTATGGTTGCTTGATCTGCCACTAGGGGGAGCCACTAATATGTTATTCCAGGTTCTTCCACCACACTTGGGAGGCTGCTCCTGATGGGAGGGGTTACTTGGTGTACCTGCTGTAGCCTCTGGTCAGGGTTTTCCTTCCCTGACTGCGAACCCCACTGTTGGCAGCTGCCTGGACATGGAGATCAGACCCCAGAGTTATGATCCTACTGGATGACCTAAGCTAGTCTGACAGACCGAGTCACTGGGCTGTCAACTATTGATCTGCGCCAAGGCCCCACAGATTCACACCAGTTGCACAGGGAAAGTGGCTTTTCTTGCCTCTCCCTACTTCCAGAGGTGGAGCCTACCACTTTTGGCATGACAGTCACTGTGCTAGGGGGAGGAGTGATGCCCGAGTCTGTCCAGCACCCCAGCGCCTGTGAATCCCACAGGTGCCAGCCTCCCATGACTGGGGAAGCACTCAAAATTCACCCATTAAAACAGGCCTGGCTAGTTGACAACAGGTTGTGGAAGGGCAGAGCTTGTGACAAGAGTCCCCGGGCTGAGGGAAGGGTGCCACCTGAAACAGCGCACCACAGAGTCTGGGTTGTGGACCCCAAAAATGGCGGCCGCCCACCTGCAGAGTGCTAGCGCTGGGGGTGACTGTCCAGGAGTTGGCACATACCAAATTGGGGAGCTGAGTCAACAGGACTCCTGCTGTCTCTTATGTGTTGCCTTCCCTCAATCTCGTGCCTGTCTGGCAGGAGTCTTGCACTTTCTGACCCGCCCTGAGCCGGCCTAATCTCCTGCAGTGTTTCCCAGGGTAGAGTCTCCTTTTCAGTGTTCACCTCTGTTTTTCTGGTCCCACCCTCTGCCAGAAGCGAGGTGCCTGTCTCCTAACTCCCCGGAGCGGTAGCTCCGACCAGTTCCCTTCCCCACCCAGTGCAATTCCAGCATAGAGCTCCAGGGAGCTCAAGATGCTTCCCTCTATTGTCTCCTCTCCAGAGAACCTAAAGTCTCCTGCTATGATTTTACACTGACTTCAGGCACGTCCCTGTCTAAGTGGGTGTGGAGTTCGGTGGGGAACCAGGACATTCTCCTGTGGGTCAGATCCCACTACACTGGCTGGCCAGGCAGGCACAGCCCTCCCATGCTCTATTCTCTATTGTTTATCTCATATTCTCCAGACTTCGCAATCCTATCTCCCATTGACCTTTTATTTTTTTTCCTATGTTGTGTGTCCCATGCTGTTTCTCTACAGTTTCACAACACTGTTCTTGCAGGGGAGCGAATCACTCGTGCATTGCAGATCTAGTTCTTCACCTCTTTGGGAGCAGGAAGCCAGGAAGTTACCTTTACTCTGCCATTTTCCTCTCTGCAAAGTGGTTTTTCCAGCAATGCAATGTGGGATTGCATCACTGGGACAGCAGCAACAGTGCTGATAAAATCTGAGAGCCCAGATGTTGAAGAGTAGTTTAACCCTTCATAGCAGTCAGCTGTCATTAGAAAAAGAAAATGCTTAAGAACTTGGTGGCAACATCACAATCCAGAAGTACCCTATCCTGGACAAGGTAGCCAAAATAGATCTTGCCCCACCATTGACTTCCCTCAGTTAAAAATGAGTACTTGTGCTGAAAAGTTTTAAATCCTGCGTTTTAACATCAAACATTTTAAATAGACCTAATTAATGTTTTAATACTGAAATTATTATAACTAAACATTCTTTAATAAAATTTCAGATTTAATTTTAAATCGTCTTCAGCCAAAAGGCATATTTGCAACAATTCTAGTTATAAATTCATATGTTTGATTATCCAACATTTTATTCTTCAGTTTTTTAAAAACATCTGTTAGCCATATAGCTTGTATTTCATGAGCAAACTAGTGAAAAATTGTACTGATTTGCCTTTTTGTTTGATGAACGGGAATTTTTATTTTGTGATAAACAACAGTACTCAGTATCTGCATTTGTCCTAATTATCTGCAAAGAAATAAAGTGAAGTCAGCATTGCCTTGGCTTTTTAAAACTTATAACACAATTGAATTTATATCCATTATTAGCATTTTGTGTACGGAAACATAAGAAATGGTGTTTGTCTAAATCTATTTTGCATTAGACTTTACCCATAAAATTAAAGAAAAGTAACATTAGAGGCCAAAGAATAATGCCTTTCAATAAGAAATCTATTTGTGGGCAAGGAAGTCATGGCCAGGTTAAGAAAAAATTTTTCATGTATTTTTAAAATGGTCATAAATATTAAGGAGTTGGAGGAAAAATGATTTCTCTCAAAAATTAGATTGAACTAATTGGACATTTATGTTTATATTATGGTCTGATATAAACTTAAGCATATAGGTTTCAAAAGTCCTTTATAACATATATTGCAAACATATAAATATACTTCATATTATATCCTACATGTGTCAAGAAACAAAACTTTTCAGAAAAAATATATAATTTCTTGCAGACTTTTAGAAAGTCCATCTTAATCTTAACACTAAAGTAGGGCTTGATTCATTTTTCTCCTTGAATCTATTTACAAAGTGAAGAAAATTTAGAAAACAATTAAAGAATCAAAGAAATATGTAAAGATAACATGCAGTATTCTTTCTATTTAAATAAGTAAGCTTGTAGGATTCTAAAATACCGTCAGGTCACTTTTACTGTAATGGGTGGAATTTTTCTAATCACTGGCCCCTAACTGTAAAATTTCACATCTTGCTGAGTTTGACCTCAGTTGGATTGCTAACTATTTTAAAAGGCTATTCAGAAAAATTAGCTTTTTAAATATTTTAACAGTTTCACTTCTATCTAGATGATTTGGCTGGAATAAGCATTAGTCTTTATAATAAATTCTGATCAAAGTTTCAAAAAGTCAATAACCTCTTCTCTTGCTAAATAAGCACATGAAAATGGCAGATTCATTAAAACAGGTCCCTGACCAACAAACATGGTTTTAGTCAGAACTCCAAAGACCTCATAGTAGTGGAAGTTCTACTTTATTTTATTTTATTTTAATTCATTCTTATTTTATTTTATTTATTTATTTATTTATTTAGAGAAGTGTGGGAGACACATACAAAGACTATTACAGATTATTGATACTTTTGAAATGATCCTCCTATGAACTGTCAAAAGACAAAATTACAACAAATTTACTTTAAAGATCTTAATTGGCTTTTATCTGTGATTGTAGAATCAGGAAACACCTCATTCTATAAATTAGAATGAATGCTCTCATGAGCTGAGGAGTTTTGCTTCATAAACAGAAAAGGACTGAGGAAAGCAGAAACAGAGAACAAAAAGTGGATTGGTCATTTCAAAGTTATTTTCCTTGTAAAGGTTAAAACCAAAGGGACTTCCTTATCATGCAGGCTGAACCTGGTCTCTCTGGGGATTTGCCTATTATCTCTTTCTCTCTCTCTTGATTTCTCAGAAGGTCAGATACACAGCTTAGTTTCGGCTTAGTGGCGTGGAACTTCAGCGTGAGTAACTCCATTTTGGTTTGGTCTATTGGGCCTAGTACAGGAGCACAATCCAAACAAATGGCCTCCCATAAATTTTACTTAACAATAATAAAGTCAGCTGAGTTTACAAAGGGAAAGTTGTTCAATCACATAAAATGATGGGACAGGCATCATGTGTATCAGCAATCTTGCCAGTCCTGTGTATACATAAATTGTTGAGTTAGATGAAAATTCCTCTCAGAAGATTCTTTCTGGAGAGGCTCCGTCCCCACAGTCCTGCTCTCCTCCAACCACGCCTTATCCGTAACACACGCATATTTTCTTTTCTGGTACATTTGAGATTAGTATAGTTTAGTTAGTCCTTAATTATATTTTCTACCATAATTTCCCTATTAGGATGACTTGGAACACAGCCCTGTGCCTTTGGTATTTATGGTTTTCATTAGCTTTGCCCTTCCAAGAGAATTCTTGTTTAAAATACTCTACCTTATTGTCCTCATAAATGCACTCATACACATCAAACCATGTGTCCTGGATTTTAGTTTCTAAAATAGCATCTTGGCACTCTTGGTTAGAATTTGAAATGTTTTTTTCTCATGGAATAATACCATAAATGTTGGTAAGACTCCCAGGCAAGCCAAAAGCTTATCTAACCCACAGTTGAGTACAATACAGATAATATAAATGAATTATTTCTCAATTAATCCACAAGCCTACACTAATTTCATAGTGGACAGGGGTCAGAGAGCATCTCAGTATTGTGGGCTAAAGCAGGTGATGGGTTAACACCAAAGCAGAGCAGGGCAGAAAATACGAAGAACTGATATAGTTATACATATGTGAGTTAGGCTTTTTTGGATTGTGATTAACAAAAATATAACCAGTTCCTCTCAAGTAACGAAATTTATCATACAGATTATCAGGGAAGTAAGCAAGAACAGAAGAGAATCCTAGTCACCAGAGAGCTGAAGTCATGGAAAAAGTCCAGAATGAATCTGAGAATAGAACAGCATGGGTGGCTGTCCAGACCCAGCAACAGCTGCAGAGATCTGCTTGTCTTTTTATCCCCCTGCAGTAGTGCTGTGCTGTTAGGTGACTCAGCTATTCTGTTTCACCTCTCTCAACTTTTCTTACCACTGCTTGATTCTCAGGTTATTTTGCATTAACAATGCTCCAGTGAAAGAATAGTTTTTCTACAGACAGTCCCCACCTAATTAATGCACGGAGGACCACTTCATGGGCTGCTGTTCGCTCAGTAGACAACCTCTCTTGGGAATGCCACCAATCTTTAGTCAGTTGCAGTGAGGGTGCTAAATTAAGGTGGTCATATGTCCTAGTTTGTCCTGGTTTGTCCCAGCTTACATCTATTATCTTGGTGTCATTAATAGCCCCCTTTTCATTCTCAAAAGTGTTTGGTTTGTATACAAATTATATGGTTGCTCTATGCAGAATCACACTGAATGAAAGCACGAGATATTTAGGTCAGAAAATGCCTGCAGGAAGGCCAATACTGGCGTTTACTCCAACCATCTGTCCAGTTCAGTAGGCTATCACCTCAGAAAGGGTCATCCATTAAATTGCTAGATTAGAGGAATAATTGTTACCAATAACATGCAACTCATCAGTTCTAGATGCAAATGCTACATGCATACATTCAGTATTTTTTTATGGAGTGCCTCCTTGTTCCAGGCACTATTACTGCAGATGCAGCATTAAACAAAATGCACAAAAATCCCTGTCTCTGTGTTGTTTACACACAAGTAACATAATTTTCTAATTATGGCAAATATTTATTGAATATTTCTATGTACTGAGCATTATTGTCACCATATTAAATATATTATCTCATTATGTCCTAAAAATAACTTCATTATCTGGGTCCTATTGTCATCATCATCATGAATGACTGAGCCAGATAGAAGTTTAGAAACATGTAAAGGTAAGACAGATGATGAGTGGTGGACCTAGGACTTGAACCTAGACAATCGGTTCTGAGTCCCTGTTGAGGATCACTATATTATAGCACTTCTCTGTTTGTAGGAAGTACAGTCTCCCTCTTGAAAATTCCCAGGAATTGTAGAAGATTGTATTGTATCCAAGTGAGACTAGCTCCACTTAAACTGCCAAAGAAAATTTGAAGTGGAATCTGGACAAGCTATCATTACCCTTGCCTTTTCCTGTCAATTTCCAACACTGTTGTAGCATAAGACAGATTCTAGTCCATTCCGTGAAGAAACCCTTGCAGACCAGTTGCCTATTAACACCAGAAGCTTGAAGGTTACATTTTTCTTAGATCACAGGCCTGTGCTTAGTCATTGTTCCCCAAGTCAATACCTCATCAGCTTGGCTGAGTTCTGAGACATTTCCAGATTTAGCCACACTTTGCTAAATCCAACTTTCCAGTTGTGTGAACACTTAGACTCCTGTCTTCCAACAAGGGCACCAGCTTAGGTGCTAATTTTCCTAGAAAATGAAATAATTAATTTAAATATATATATATGTATATGTAAATTTTCTCATTTCCTTCCTAAATAGAATTGTTCATTGTCTATAAGAAGATGATCTCCAAGAACTGGAGGGCTTTTTGCCAAGAATGCAAGATTAGGTTTATATTTAAAAACTAATCAATCCAACTTACCATATTAACACAATTAAGAAGAAAATTCTGTGATCCTCTCAATAGTTACAGCAAAACAACTGATAAAATTCAATATGCAAAATAAAAATCTTAGTAAACTAGGATTAGAAAATAACTGCCTCAATATGATAAAAGCATTCATACAAAACCTTTAGCTAACTTTTATAACAATAAGTTAATGAATTTGTTTGCCCCAAAATCAGAAACGAGTTAAGAATGTTTGCTCTTTCCCCATCTTTTCAACATTGTAATAGTGGTCTCAGCAGTACAACAAGGCAAAAGAAAGAAATAGGCATAAAAACTGGGAGGAAAGAAGTAAAACTGCTTCCATACCAAGACAGTATGATTGTTTCTGTAGAAAATCCTAAAGATTCTATAAAACTATTGCAATTAAGTTTTAAATTTAACATGATTGTGGGATACCAGGTCAAAATAAACATATAACACCAAGTCATTATAAAAATGCAATTGTTTTTCCTCTATAAACAATCAAAATTAGAAATAACTTTGCAAAACAATAATGTTTACAATAGCAACAAAAACCATAAAATACTTAGAAATTTTTATTAATGTGTAAGAACTCTACACTGAATATTACTTTAAAAATAAAGAGAGAAATTAAGGAAGGCAAATGAAGAAGTAAACTGTTAATGAACTGGAAGACTTAACTCCCATTGTTACGGTAGAGATTATCTCTGCACTACCAGTGACAGGCAGGATCAGTTGCTAAACAAGACTCATAGGACCCCAAATGGCAATGTTTATAAATCTACAGCTTATTTCAGGTGAAAGGATATAATATAGCAGCCATTTAAGAGACTTTCAGCCAGTTTAAGTATCGTAGAGGAGCCCGGTGCAAACTCCACTTGTCCCATAGAGTTCTTAGGGAGATGTGCTTTCTGTCTTGGATCAGGAACCACCAAAATGTTCATAGAACACCAAAGAACCAGGGAGTCTGAAAAGGAACTTCAGTTGAGATTTCTTATAAGCTGCTGATGGCATATGCATTCCTGCTATGTAACTAGCCCCAACAACAAAGTCTTTCAGGGATCTCTCTCAGATCAGACATAAATTATTTACTTAACTATTATCAATGAAAAAAGCTGGAAAGCTGGTCCATGCAACCATGGAATTCTTTGGGTCCATGACTACAAAACAGAGCTAATAATCAATAAGATTCACTCTTGACAGAAGTCAGTGCAGTGCAGGTGCGTTAGCAAAACAGCTCAGGACAAATCCAGAGCTGCTAGAATTAACCTGCATGGCATACTCCTTCAATAACATCATCTCTATTAAACTCCTATCAGAGTTCTTATTGAAATTGACACATATTCTAAAATATGTATGGAAATTCAAAGAATCTAAAATAATAAAACAATATTGAAAAAAATGAAGTTGGAGGCCTCATAACTGCCTAATTTCAAGACTTACTACAATAATCAAGACAGTGTGAAATTGACATGAGTATAGATGACTAGATCAATGAAATAGAATACAGAGTCCAGAAACGGGCCCTCGAAAATACAGTTAATTGATTCTTGACAAAGACACTAAGGTAATTCAATTAGGAAAGGATAGTCTTTTCAACAAATGATGCTGGAATACCTAGACAAACATAAGAAAAAAATGAGACTTCTGATTCCAGGTCAAGATGGAGTACATTTCTCCCACTAAGTACAGCTCAAACCCCTAGACATCATAAACCTAAAACACACACACATGCATATGCACACAGGAACCTGAGGAACAACTCATTGGTGAATTCCCTGGGCTTTCCTTTTTTCTAATTCAAAATTAAAAGGAACAAACTAATACAGACAACCCAAGTAAACATCAAAAACATTACATTGTACAAAAGAAGCCAGACATAATAGAGCACACATGGAATGATTCCATTTATATGGAATTCTAAAAAAGGCAAACCTAATTTATTGGGATAGAAATCAGAAGAGTGATGCCTCTTGGGGCATAGCAATTTACTGGACAGGGGTCAAGGGAGTTTATTGGAGTGATGAAATATTCTATATGTTAATTTGAGTGGCATTTCTAGGTATACATATTTGTCAAAACTCATTAAACTGTACAATTAAATGTGTATTTGGTTGCATATGTATTATACCCAATAAAAAAATCCAATAGTAGAAACTATATAGTAACATGAAAATAAATTTCAGATATAGTGGGAAGTGTCAAATCAGTAGAAAATACTGATATGTATGGGGGCAGAGAGTATGCTTACAAATATTCATGAGAACTAGCTCACTAAAAAAAGAAATATACCAAAATATTAATAATCATTGTTCTGATTAGTAAAATCATGAGGGATTTTAAAAATAAAATTTCATTTTCTATATATTCTACAATATACATATAACACTTTCACATATAAAGAAAAACATTCAATAAGTTCAAGTGATCTATTGTACATCACAGTTACTATAGTTAATAACAATATATTGCTTATTTGAATATTGCTAAAAGAGATTTTAAGTGTTCTCACCACAAAAAAATGATAAGTATTTGAGGCAATGCATATGTGAATTAGCTTAATTTAGCCATTCCACAATGTATACATAAATCAAATCATCATGCAGCCTGGGCAACATAGTCAGACCCTGTATCTACAAAAAATAAAAAAATTAGCCAGCCATGGTGGCAAGTGCCTACATTCCCAGCTATTTAGAGGCTGAGGCCAGAGGATTACCAGAGCCCGGGAATTTGAGGCTACAATGAGCTATTATCAGGCCACTGCACTCCAGCCTGGGTAACAGAGTGAGATCCTATCTCAAAAAAACAAAACATGTTGTACAAAAGATAAAATATTAAATACTAATTTTTTTAAAAGAAATAAAACATGCAGTGGTTTTCCTTTCTGTTTACTATGACTTATTCACTGGAAACTTTTCAAAATCTTCTGTTCCAACAGTTTCAATAATATTCTTGAACATTCATTTTGACAATCGAAAATTGCATAATTTCTATGCTTGGCGATTCATCCCCACATCCAAGGCCTTGTGTTTTTATGGCTCCTTCTTTCTGACTCTGTCCCCCTTCTCTCTGCCTTCTGGACTCATGTCCCTCCAAAGCAACCATGTGAGTCCCAGAGATTAAAATTTTCAAATGTGGATGATCAAGATAGAAAAACATTATACAAATTTTTCAGTAGCCTGTACTTAAGTTGCTTAACCTAATTAGGAAGGTTTTTCTCAAACTGCCTCCCCAAAATGCATGACTATTTAGTCTTAGCCCATGATGACTTCATGCCAAAGCTGATACCTGCTCCGCTTCTCACACATACTGTCACATTGGCAATTCTAAGATGAGATTTCTTTTCATCATCTTAATATTTTGCAAGTTTTTGTTGTTTCACCTTGACCATTCACTTCATTTCATATTTCCAGCTCCAAGATATTTTTGTATGTAATTATTGCCAGCAATCTTGACACACAATTCTATACTGTAACTGTAAGCTTCATGGTCAACAGAAGAAACACTAAAGTTAACTTATTCTGGAATTTTGCAAATAAAGAGAATTCATAGTTGGAGAGAAATTAAATACTCTGTAAGTCCTCACTTAATGTCTTGAAAACAGCAGCTTTAAGTGAAACAATATATAGGGAAACCAATTAATTTTTTCTCATCATTATAATGTAACAACATCGAACAAAATGGCATTATTTTGAGGATCTACTGTACATCTTTCACTTATAGTTTCCAAGAACCCATGGAGACGTTGAGAATTTACTGTACATGCTGGTTCCCAATATTAAACAAACAGTAACTAAACTCTTAATGTGAGGAGGCACAAAGGTGTACAAGACAGCCTTCAAGAAATTTACAGTACAGCAAAGAAGACAATTAGTAGTATTTGCTAACATTTACCATGTGCTTACTTAGTGTCATCTACTGTGCTAAACATTTTACCTGTATTGTTTAATCCTCAAAACAATCATCATTGTTACATCATTCCCATTTTACAAATGAGGAAACTGATGTTCAGAGTTCAATAATTTATTTAAGGACATATAGTTAGCAACTGAAAAATCTAGAATTAAAACTCCAATAATCTAACTCCAAAGACTGTATACTAAACCCCACACCATTACAATACACCAGCCAATGTGTATCCTTCTTAACCTTTTTTAATCTTTTAAGTCTTTTTAAATTAGAAAGACTTTAATTAAACCTTTTCAAATCTTTCTATTCTTGGCACATAGCATCTGGAATATAACAGATTATTGATAATACTGAAGTATTATGGGTTTTCTTTTGATAATACTGAAGTATTATTAAACTGGATTAAGCTATTTACTAATAAATCAAAATAAAAATGCACTATCTACTCTGTGATAGGTTCTATACTATCTTCTTTATATATGGTATCCAATTTAATCCTCACTGCAGCCTATGAAATAGTTATTATTTTAACATTATTGCAAGTGAGAAACTGGCCAAGTTAAGAAATGCATTTAATGACTACTCAACTATTAAGCTATTTATAAACAATTTGACAAAAGGACTTGAGTATTTATTTCCACCATGCTAATATTTTCTGAAACCTTAGCAAATTTTTAAAATATTTATATCCCAAAGAAGAATTCCTATACACCTTTTTCTTATTAAGTTGTCTGGAGTTGAGCTAGCGCTAACAACATAAAGCATCCTTGTTTCTGATGGATCTTCTTTCTTTAGTTCTAACATTGCCCCGGAGGAACTCTTTCGGGAATTGTCAGAAGTATTTCTTCTCCAACATCTGATCTTACTCTCCTCAGCTGATCTGAAAGATGCGAGGCAGTTCTCTCTGGCTGCCTTCTCAAGTCTCCTGCCACAGCTAAATTTCCCCATTCTGAAAATAAAGCCGCCACTAATACCGTGTTGGGAATTAAAAGACAAATTTTGCCTTGCTTCCCCAAAGCTAAGTCCAAATGGAAGAATTCTTCCTCTAACTAAGATATTTTCTCCTAAGTGGGAAATTAAAGCTTGTCCCTTCTCAGCTACTTTTCCTAACTCTAACTGGTTGGTTATTCATTAGAAACCAGCCAGAAACTGCACTCATTTTAATTCTCTAGAGTCTTTCTTCTTTCGGCTCAAAATAGGAAAAAAAAAAAAAAAATTACCTTAAATCGATGATTGTGTTTTGTCCAGCACTGAGAGTAGGAGATAGCTAGTTTTGCCGCGGTGTTTATGGTGGGCCTCAGCTTCCTCACAAGGAGTGAGGCTGACGGACTCAGCTCAAAATCCAGCACCATCACTTATTCTTGCTATAATGTTAGACCAAATACTTAATAACATCTTTGAGTCTCACTACCTTCATCTATAAAATGAAAATTATATTTCTTAAAACTTACCTCAGGGGACTAAGGGAGGACTTCTACGAGCTAATGTAAGTATAGTACTTAGCACATATTCAGGCATAAAATGTATACATTCAAAACTGTTAGCAACTCCTCCCTAGTCACACTTCTACTGCTGCAAAGTTAACAAATCCCTTGTGTCTCCAGTCCAAAGCTATCAATTAATACAACCTTAGCTAAAGCTGTTTTTCTATTAATATTCTTTCCTGGAAACCTTTAAACACTATTAAAATATCACATGTATCTTATAAATATGTGCAATTATTATGTACCAATAAAAATTTTTTAATCAGCTGAGTTATCAGGAAATAAAAAATCAAGTTTTAGTATTGCATTATTGTGAAAAGAGTACAAAAATATATTTTTACTAGTACAGGGAGAGATAAAAAAAGAAAGAATATAAAACAAAGTATTAATAGTGATTATCTCTGGGAATCAGGACAATGAGGCACTTAAACTTTTTTCTCTATTATGAATTTCTATAATGTTATTTTAATTTTTTTACAATGAGCATATATTATTTTTGTAATTAATGAAAACATTATTTTTGAAAGAGTGAAAAAATAAATTATTTAAGCGAATGTGGATTCCTTTAAAATACAGATCAACATTGGTAGCATGGAAATTAAGTTCAAGATAACATGAAACTAGAGAGAAAACTACTATGCTAGATGCTAGATTTAGGAATTCGAAAGGATTTTATTAAAGCTCTAATTATGGGTTGAATCTGACTAGAATTTAACATGGACAAATAAAAAATCTAGAGCACAAGTCCAAAAATATAGTAGCACATACATAGCCTTTGGAGGGTTTAATTTTCTACAAGATTCGTAAGAATCACGATCTATCCACAATTTAATAAGACACAAAAAAGGAACATGTTATTAAGGCACATGCTCTACTTTAATTCATCTTCAAAATGTGGAGATTGTCCAAAATTAGTCTACCTCATCTGCGCTACTGAATATAAAGTACCAGAACAAGGAAGATTATCCTATTTTACCCGGAGCTAATCAGAACACATTTAGGTGTAGTTTGGGGAATCAGAATGAATGAGATTTTGGACCACTAGAGCAAGTGCTGAGGAAGAGTGTCTGAGAGGGTCAGAGGATTCAATGCAATGGTGTAAGAGCTGTGGTCGAAGACCCTAAGGAGAGGGCAGGCTCATGTGGGACATCATAATGGACCTCATATATCATGCTGAAGAGAAATTAGACTTTTTTCAATGTGCCCTAAAGAATAGCACAAAGAACAATGAGCATAATTTTCTGGGAGCTAGATTCCATCTCAACATAATGAAATCTTCTTAACAATTATATCTATTATTAAGTTGAATTGACGGAAATAAAAAAGTTCAAATCACTAGTGGTTTTAAAACAAACACATTAAGGTTTTCTCTCATCAAAAAATGACCTCAAGTCAACCTTCCAACTAAAAGTCTATTATTTTAGGATATGGGGCTTTTTTTCAGCCCCATTATCTGGAATCTTCAGAAAACATAAACACTCTGAAAAATTAGCCTAGAGTAGGAGGACAGTGTGAACTTGAGTGATTGGTTCTAAGTCAGACACCACCACAGCTATATATTTTGCTTAAAATATTTTCTACTTTTTTTTTATTGTAAATCCGTCTCCTAGCAAATGATAATAATGTTAACAATGGCTAACCTATGTTGAGTACTTACTAAGTGCTAGGCACAATGCAAATGTTCTCCACTGATTGTCCCACTTAATCCTCACAACAACTCTAGTCCTTTAACGTACACATATTCTTAACTATATTCAGTGCTACGGCTATACCCATTTTAGAGACAGGGAAGCAAAGAAATGAAGCAAGATTACTATACTCATTGTTCTTTATGCTGCTCCTTGGGACATGCAGAATAAAAGTCTAATGTCTCTTTGGCAGACTATATGAAGTCAATTTTTGTTGTCTCGCAATTCAGCAACATAAACAATAGTTGAAAATATTAAGAGTCCTACTCAAGACACTCAGACTCCAAAGTCTAACTTCTTCATTTTTACATATTTTAGGTATAAAACAATAGCACTGAAGAAATCACACAATTTTTTTTTTCTGTTACTGGAAATATAAAAATAAAATTTTGACTTCCAAAGGATAAAATAATTCTCCAACTAATTTTCAATGCATAACTTATTAATTCTCTCTTTACATATATTAATGACCACTAATAAATTTTGGCTGATAAAAAACAACTTTGCAAGAAGATTGACTATTATTTATTGAAGACAAGTATCTTAGATTTCTCATAATTCATTGTTGGACTCTCATAAAATCCTAAACTACCTTAAAGGAAATTAATAATCTGTAGCCAATAAAATGCCACAAAGATATTCAATTCTATATACATCTTAATGCTAAAATAATTTTCCAAAGTTATTGTCTAATTTGGGTTTGCATTTACTAAGTACTGTCAAATGATATGCCCAAGACACTCACTTTAAAATGCTGACTAAGACTTTATCCTAACCTAGAGGAGCTCGGAGTCTTTAGAGATTACAGATATATAGAGAGATTATATCATCAAAATAAAAAAAAATGATCAAAGAGAGGTAAGTCTAGGGTGCTATAGAGTGCACAAAAATGAAAACTGTATTAGTCAAGACTCCCAGGTACGTACACATACAAATAAAAAACTCCTTCATAAAAAAATTAAATAGTGTGGGAGAGTATTAGAAGGATTCTGAAGTAACACACAGAATCTGAAAACAATATGCAGAAAGCAAAACTATTCTGTGTACATTAGAGGCTGGGAAGGGAACTCGGTATCATTAGAATTCTATTTCTTCCTCTCTTGTCTCTGATTGTCTTTAATTTCTCTTAATGCAAGGGGCTTTATATTTCATCTTAAAGACCTGAGAGGCAACAGAATCTTTCCTCTTCAGTTCCTATTAGAATAAATTTAGTGAAGACTCTGCCACGTCCCTTCTATTGGAGTCAGAACATCCAAAGCCACAGCAGAAGTGGGGTGTGGAAAACGGCACTGGGCAGATGAAATGGCTGTTACCATAGGCACTTTCCTTAAAAGAAAGGTGCTGAAATCTCAGAAAGGAGGACCAGGCAAAAGTCTTTAAAATTAAGTAATATTTAGTCTAAATCTTAGGCTAAAAGGGTAAAATTGTAAGAATAAACAAAGCTATCTTAGCAATTATCAACTTGATATTTAGCCCGGGTACAGTTTAGAGTGGGGGTTATCAGAGATGAGACTGAAATGTCAGATAAGGGTCAGGTCGTGTAGGACCTTGTACACTCTGCCCCAAATAAAAGATGATTGATAAGCCTGTATGACCCAGAAATTTTATTTTTAAATTTCCAATTCTACCTAAGATTTTTTTTATGCAAACACGTAAAAAAATGCTCAACATCTCTAATCATTAGGGAAATGCAAATCAAAACCACAATGAGATATCACCTAACACTAGTGAGATTGACCTTTATCAAAAAATCCCAAAGCAACAAATGTTGGCAAGGATGTGGAGAGACAGGAACACTCTTAGACTGCTGGTGGGACTGCAAATTAGTGCAATCTCTGTGGAAAAGAATTTGGAGGTACCGCAAAGAGCTAAAAATAGAAATACCATTTGATCCAGCAACAGCACTATTAGGCATCTACCCAAAGGAACAAAAGTCATTTTATAATAAAGACATCTGCACTTGAATGTTTATGGCAGCACAGTTCACTGTTGCAAAGATGTGGAAACAGCCCAAGTGCCGGTCAATCCATGAGTAGATTAATAAAATGTGGCATATGTATACAATGGAGTACTACTCAACTACAAAAAACAATGGTGATCTAGCACCTCTTGTATTTTCCTGGATAGAGCTTGAGCCCATCCTCCGAAGTGAGGTATCACAAGAATGGAAGAATGAGCACCACATGTTCTTGCCATCAAATTGGCACTGACTGATCAACACTAAGGTAGTAATATTCTTTGGGGGTTGGGGATTTGGGGGTGAGTAAATTCACTACTAATGGATGCGGTGAGCATTGTAGTGGGGAAAGGGCACGCTTCAAATCATGGTTTGGGTGTGGCAAAGTCATAACATGTAACCAAAATGTTTGTACCCTCATAATATCCTGAAATAAAAAAAAATCAAAAACCACATCAGACATTTCTCTGGCAATTCTGCAAAACAAGTGAGCATACTTACCTTACCATCAGCTTAAAAGATAAGAAAGCAAGAACAATGAGTAGCCCTTAACTGAAACAATTCAGGTCCTTTGATTAAGTTAATTGACTTAACTGATTGCACTTGAGTTAGAATCCAGGGATTCGGGTTCCTGAATTTTGCAAAAGCACCTGCAGCCAGTAAGTAAAATTGTTTTCCAATGACAAATCAAGTCTATATGAAGTTAAATTACTTTTTACAGATAATTCTTTTATCAGTTGTATTTTTCATCAGTTGTATCACTAATTTTCAATTAGAAGATAACATGCACATGGTAAACATTTTAAAAGTATGAAAAGTTACCACTTTCTTGTGTATTTTTATATAAGAACTAATAAAAACTTGTTTGCATAAGAATCCTAGAAGAAAATGTAGGGAAGACTCTTTCAGTATCAGCCTAGGCAAAGAATTTTTGAAGAAGACCCCCAAAGCAATCACAGCAGCTACAAAAATAAATAAATGGGACCTGATCAGATTAAAAAGCTTTCGTACTGCCAAGGAAACTGTCATTAGAGTGAATAGACAGCCTACAGAAAGGGAGAAAATATTTGCGCTCTACACATCTGATAAAGGGCTGATAACAAGAATCTATCCAGAACTCAAAAAAAATCAACAAGAAAAAATCTGCCTGAGATTTAATGAGCGAATGCATGTTATGTCCCTTTGTAGGCAAAATGTCTTTTTTACCAAAACCCACACACCTCTGTCCTTCATTTATTCACCACCCCTGTTCTTACTCCATCATATCGTTTGTGCCCTGTTGCCTCAGCCTTATCAACTCTGGTGGTGTCACACATTTGTGTGTTAACAAGCTCAGGGCTACACAACTATGGTGGCAACTCAGAGACTTTTCATCCTGGCAGGATTTAGCAACTTCAATCAATTTTCTTTCTACCTTCCCATTTTAGCAGAGCACATAAAATTCACTGAGTTTGCCAATCCAACGTGCGTCCTGTCACTTGAAATCCATTCATCATTTTATCCAAAGAATTGCCTAGGAAGAAAGTCTTTCTTGAGGCTTGTACAGAGCTGAGGTCTAATATAAAATAAATGGAACCAGTGGGGAAATTAATTTGTTTCAGCTGCATTAGTAATCCATATTTGTGTTTTATGTATCCTTTCAAACTCAGCCTCCCTCTACCTTAGAATTAATATTTTGGAGTCTTGATTGCAGAATGTATACCCATCACAGGAAAACTGTGCTGTTCTTTCTTTGATACTTTTTTGTTCACATGCCAAACACTGCTGTGCGACCTTCTCAGGGGAATTCTATTTCGACTCTAGAAAGTTGTTAACATAAGGCTGAGCCTGTACTGTAACCTTATTATGACAGCTTGTTGAAAACTACAAAAGACAAAGGACAGGAAAAAGTTTAGAAATTGTGTCTGTTACCTACACACATGGTCCCCACAATATGCTAACTTTGGAAACGGTGGAGGCTACAGTCCTAGAAGTAAGCCAAAAGCAGTTAACCATTCCTGATTCCTTTCAGCCATTCAACAGTTAGTAGCTTTTCAGAAACAAAAATAAATCTAACTATTGAAATGCAGGATGGTAACTATTTAGACAGGAAAGAGCCTATAAAAACATTTAACCATTTGATTCAAAGTATTAAAACTTTTAGGTAAATCCTAAATTTGGGTATGGAATTCTGTCTACCTAGGAAGGTGGAAGAACCCCTGTGTGATTCCACTTTTTGGAGTGGCTTGAAGCATTTATTGGCAGACATAATATTACACATGACATAATATCAAGATAAGAAAATAGAACTCAGTTGGTCTGAGGGTTGTGGGTTATTGTTAAGCTGATTTAACATTGTCTCTCCCACAACCACGTTTGATTAGCTTTATAAAAAAAGAAAAGAAAAGAAAATAGACCTCAAAATAATATAAACACATTTATTAAAACTATTTAAAATATATGAATATTATTTAAAATGGTGAACATTTAGAAGTAATCAAAGTATCCAACGAGAAGATGATTTATGTGACATATTTATCTCATGAAATGTTTTACAGCTGCTAAAAATTACATTAACAAAAGTTTGTAATACAAAAATGACATATTTATAATATATTTAAAAAGTAAGCACAAACATTATACATACAATGTGATCATATTATATAAACAAAATGCATAGAAAACATATTCTATATGGAATACAGATATTTTTAGTGTTTTTTTTTCTTTTCCAATGTTTCCTGGTATCTTTTAGTGAGTATGCATTGTTAATAATTAAAAAACTATAAAATATTGGTAAAATCGTATTTTTTGTTGTTTCAGTTTTTTTGACTCCCTCAAATTTGGATTTTTCTTTTTTTTTAATTTATTTTTTAATTTCAGAATGTTACAGGGGTACAAAGGCTTTGGTAACATGTATTGCCTTTGCACTGCCTGAGTCAGAGCTACAAGCACACCCATCCCCCAGATAGTATGCACCGCACTGATTAGGTGTGAATTTACCCATCCCCGCCTCCCCCTGCCCACCTGCCCAACATCTGATGAATGTTACTTCCATATGTGCACATAATGTTTATCAATGAGTACCAATTTAGTGGTGAGTACATGTGGTGCTTGTTTTTCCATTCTTGGGATACTTCACTTAGAAGAATGGGCTCCAGCTCCATCCAGGATAATACAAAAGGTATTAATTCACCATTGGCTTTTATGGCTGAGTAGTATTCCATGACATACATATACCACATTTTGTTAATCCACTCATGTATTGATGGGCACTTGGGTTGTTTCCACATCTTTGCAATTATGAATTGTGCTGCTATGAACATTCGAGTGCAGATATCTTTATTATAGAATGTCTTTTTTCCTTTGGGTAAACACCCAGTAGTGGGATTGCTAGATCAAATGGTAGTTCTACTTTTAGTTCTCTGAGGTATCTCCATATTACTTTCCGTAGAGGTTGTACTAATTTGCAGTCCCACCAGCAGTTCATGAGTGTTCCTATCTCTCCGCATCTGGTCCAACATTTGTGGTTTTGGGACTTTTCAATAAAAGCCAATTTCATTGGAGTTAAGTGATATCTTATTGTGGTTTTGATTTGCATTTCCCTGATAGTTAGAGAGGTAAAATTATATTTGAACAACAACTTGTCAAAATCAGTTAAAGGTGAAAATGCCCATATCCTACAACCAAATAAGTCCATTCCTAGTTATGTAGCCAGATGAAATCTTCACACTTGTACACAAGGATACAAGTACAAGCATGGTTCCTTGTAACATTGACTAGTTGCAAAAGAACAGTGAATGAACTGTTATTTTAAACAACATTAAGTTCAATAAACGAGAGCTGCATGTATCAACATAGGTAAATCTGAGAAGCATAATGTTGATTAAAAAAAAATCAAGCTGTAGAAAGTACATTTATATGACATTTTTATAAAGTTTAAGACATCCCTCCTACAACTCAAGAATGAGAAAACAAATAACGCAATTTAAAAATGAGAAAAGGACTTGAATAGATATTTCTCCAACAAAGGCCAACAAGTATACGAAAAGATGCTCAACATCATTAATCATTAGGAAAATTCAAATTAAAACCACAATGAGATATCACTTCACACCAGTTAGGATGGCTATTATCAAAAAAGCAAAGATAACAAGTTTTAATGAAGATATGGAGATATCGGAAGGCTTGTGCACTATTGGCAGAAATGTAAAATAGTATAGTCACATAGGGCTTCTTCAAAAAATTAAAAATAGAACTGTCATATAACCCATCAATCCCACTACTGAGTATATACCCAAAAAAATTGAAATGCATATCTCAAAGAGATATCTGCACTCTCAAGTTTATTGCAGTAATATTCACAATACCTGAGATATAGAAACAACCTGAATTTCCATCAACAGATAAATGGATTTCAAAAAGTGATGAATACATATAATGGAATATCATTCGGCCTTAAAAAGAAAAAAATCCTGCAATATGCAACAACATGAATGAAACTGGAGGCCATTATATTAAATAAAATAAGCCAGTCACAGAAAGACAAATAAAATATTGCATGATTATATGAGGTATCTAAACTAGTCACACTCTTAGAAACAGAGTAGAATGGTGGATGCCAGGGGATGGGGGAGGAGAAATAGGGTGCTACTACTGTTCATTAGTTATAAAGGTTCCTTTATACAAGATGAATAAGTTCTAGAGATCTGCTGTAAAATATTGTGCTTATAGTTAACAATATTTTATGCTTAAAAAAACAATAAAATTTTAATTAAAAACTAAAACATTACTATCTTAGCTCAGACTGCTATAACAAATATCATAGACTAGGTGGCTTAACAAACATTTATTTCTCACAGTTGTAGAGACTGGGAAGTCCAAAACAAGGTGTCAACAGATTTGGTGTCTGGTGAGGTGTCTGGTGTCTGACTTGCAGACAGCTGTCATCTCGCTGTGTCCTCACATGGCCCTGGGAAAGAGCTCTGGTCTCTTCATCCCTTTATAAGGGCACCAGTCCCATCAAGGGGCTCTACCTCACAACCTCATCTTAATCTGATTACCTCCCAAGGGCCCCACCTCCAGGTATCATCCCCCTGGGGATTAGGGCTTCAGCATACGGATTCGAAGGACACAAACATTCAGTCCACAGCAATCACAAGGAGTATAACATACATTGCTTATGCATGCTTATATTTATAGTAAAAGTGAACAAATGAAAGAAATGCATGGAAAGGGTAGATACCAAGTTCAACATGGTGTAAACCTCTCAGGGGAGAGGGAAGAGATTAGCTCAGAGAGAGATATATAGACTTCATCTGTTGTTTTTATGTTTCGTTAGATTTTAAAAAACCCTGAAAACAAATGTGGTAAAACTGGTAAGATTTGGGAAAGTTGGGTGGTAATGATTTGGGTCCTTACTTTATGTATATCCTTTTTAATGTGCTTGCAATATTTCATAATGACAAATAAAATAAAGTATATTTTAATACATGTGGAGTGAGGATGAACAAATTGTATTGTAAAAAAGCACATTTGCATATTTTCTTATACATGATAAAGTTACTATATTTTTATATATCACAGTTTGTTGTCTATAAGAGATTAAAAGTTTTACTTAAAATATGTGTTTAAATGGTCAGAAAGGGAAGAAAACAGAAATACCTTTGCATGCTGACAGAAAATCAAACAACAAGTAGCAAGTTACTAAGTAAAAAAAAAAAAGTAAGGACCTAAAATACTACGAGTCTGAGCTGTTTTTTAATCTAGGTAATGTTCAAATACCCAGAGGCCACATAGGGTGTGTTCGTGGATGTGGACTCTGCACTATGTTGGTACTACTGGGGTTTGAATCCCAGCTCTGTCACTTAGCTGTGCAACTTGGGGCAAGTTACATATTCTAAGTCTCCATGCTTTTGTTTTCTCATTTATTAATTGTGAAGAATATTAATAATTACTTCATATGCTAAATGTGGGAAAAATAAGTTAATGCAAATAAAATGCTTAGAATTGTGCCTGGCTCCTTTATTATTTAGATATTAGCTCAAAGTTCACTGCCTTAAAGAAAACTTCACTGGAAATGCAATTTAAACCCCCATTTACTCTGTATCACATCACCCTGTTTAAACATCTTCATAGCACTTAACATTTTCTCATATTATTTTATGGACCAATTTGTTTATTTGGTATTATCTGCCTCCTTCCAATACAAGCTCCATGAATGCAGGGCCCTTCCTTGTCTTCTTCACCATTGTATTACCAGGACCTGGGTCAATGTCTGGTAAAAGTGTTTATTAAATGCAGAATAAAGGGCACATCTCTAAAAATGATGGAGTCTTCATAAACTTGAATGTCTATTCTTGGATGTTCTTCCAGATGTTGTGGAAATCAGATATATCCAGTCAGATTTGGTCAAAAGGCTAACCCAGCCATAACTCATATTGAATTATTCAGGGCCCTTATACCAGCAGCCCCTTCAAGAGAAGCTATTTCCAACCCATAGCCACTACGGAAGTAGCAGAACTAACCAGCCACGATGTATCATATGACTCTGTCTTCCAGCCAAAGCTGATTGGACCTGGGATGAACAAAAGGGGTTCTAGATATTAGCTGTGCTTAGGCAATCATATCTTTTCCAGACAGTTTGAACAAAATGCACAGAGACACTTGTCAATTGATAGTGGTTGCTGAGCTAAGAATTCATGATGTAGTAAGAAGAGTTTGGAGGCCGTGTAAATTTTGAGTAAGCAGAAAAGATGAATAGAGCACTAGCAAAAGCAGAATAAGAAAGACCACATAGCTCCAGAGACATAACAAGAACGACTTTACTTCCTGGCTTTCTGATTCCCAATTCTACTACAATATAAAACATGAACTTTCCCTTAGGACCATGAAGATCTTCTGCATCCCATGATAAAAAATTCCCTATTTTGCTAATGTAAAAGGGTGACCGTTCTTCATAGCCAAAAGAATTTTGACTGAAATTCAATTGAAATTTAAATATTTTCATTCAAGAGCAAAAATGATCCAAACTTATAAAAAAAGAGGTGATCTCTAAAGAAACAGTCAACGAATAATAATCAAGTGCATAAGGCAAATCCAATCAAAATGTAACTCTTACATTATGAACATACTCATGGAAGGAAGAATCACTGTGAAGTCAAATGGGCATAGAAGTCTTTAGAAGTAGATAATGTGCCTTAAACTTCTCTAGTCCCTTCACATTACTCCAAAAAGTTCTGAGAACATAGTGGTTGTGCAATAAACACTTTTCATTGATTTCAATACCATGAATTTCTTCCACTTTTTTTTTTTTTCATTTTTCTCTCACATGCCTATTTTTCCATAGGAGATGAGATTTGCTTTGATGTTTTTTACAACACAAAGTCTTAACCCAAGTGTCACTAATATAGCGGAATAATTACCACCCTAGTTCTTTTTATTCTACTGTTTTTCCCTCCCCAACGAAATATAATACCACCAAGAAATGCGGTGAGTATTGAGTGTGAATTATTTGTGAGAAATTAAGTTTAAAAAAACATCAACGAATTCGTTGAATATGTTGAATATTCATATTCTTTGAATATGAAGAGTAAAGGAGGCCTAAAAATTGTTTCCTTAGAAGCTGAGAAAGTAATTCCTGAAAGTCACAGTCTATTTTCCAAGAGGGGGAGAACAGAAAAACAATAGGTTTAGCATAAGGATGGAAATGCACTGCCAAGGGCTATTTCTTTTAAAGATACAGAGTATTATGGAAAAGTCAATAAATATGAATGCAAATTATCTCGGTTTTAGTCTGAAACTTGCCAATAAAAACTTGGCTGACTGAACATTATTTCCTATCATCCAGATGTGAAAATGTGGAAGACATACAATAAAATTTTTTTAAATCTAGAATTGTTTATGTATATCTGGACTCTGACTTCCCAGAAGCATCAGAAATGTTCCCTGTCTCAGTAATCTCTGTGCTTCCCAGTTCTAAATTATCCAGAGAACACAAATAATTAGCCATTGTTAAAAAAAAAAAAATTTCATTATTGTGTAGCAGAAAGTGTAAATTCTTTGAAAAATGCTAAAAATGTAAACATGCTAATAAAGTTTATCTTTTGTTTCAAAAAGTTAATTATAAACTGTGACTTCCAGGAACATGGCTCATTTGAATGAAAACAAAATGACAAATCAGCATATTGTATCTGGGTTTTGTACTGACTTCCCATGCCTCTCGTGACTGGGTTAATTAGGTACAAGGAATTCAAAGTCCAGGACATGTGTAGCTTTTTCCAGGATTCAAAAGGTTATCCCTGGTCTTCTAGAACTGCGGTCCCCACCCTCAAGCTGTGGACTGTTACCGGTCCGGTCTGGTCTGGCCATGAGCTATACAGTAGTAGGTGGGTGGTGAGTGAGCCAGTGAAGCTTCATCTGTTTTTACAGCCACTCCCCATTGCTCTCATTACCGCCTGAGCTTCCTCCCTGCAACCCCCTGATCTGTGGAAAATTGTCTTCCATGAAACTGGTCCCTGGTGCCAAAAAGGTTGGGGACCACTGAACATAATGAGTTAAAAAGGCAAAATCCTTCATATATAATCACTTAAACCCTCAGCAAAATATATTTAAATCCCTGTGAAGAAGGGGTGTTAAGCAAATCCCAAATATGATTAGCATTTGAGTTTAAGAGTAGAAAGATTTTAAAGGTCTGTCTTTAATCAAATCTTTGTCCATGAGTAGAAGCCTTACTTGCCTTGTAGAAGACAGTCAAAGCAAAGAGAAGCTTTATTTAGATAGAGTACAGTAGCTACAGCTTGCTTCAGCAAGTTTTAAAGACTTTTTTCTCCTTTCCATCAAATAACCCCTAAAGTGTCATATTCTTGTTAGTTTCCCAAGCAAAGGGAAGAAATACTCTATTGAAAATTTTATAGCTGAGTAAACCAAGTCCCAAAGCACAAAAAATACAGCAAAAAGAACAATAAGTTTTCACACTGTTACTTTATAAAATAAGTTTATTTCAGGTTATTTTCAGGCTTTCTTTAAAATAAAAATAGATTTGTGACCAGAATAGACCCAAATTAGGCTCCCAATCTTTCTCTGTTCAAGCTATAATGCTGCTTCATCTGTTGCCTTCAATAGAAAAGTCATAGTTATTCTTCTAAAACCTAAGACTTAATTAGATTTTTAAGGGCTTTTTGTATCTAACCAAAGCTATCAGATTTTTTTCCTGATAAAAAATGTGAATTTATTGCATTTTAAATTCTTCCAGAATATCTCTTGCTAGAGGATAGGGTGAGGGAAAGATTCAATTCCTCAACATTAGCCTCCCAGGAACCAAATGAAGACTGGCACATTCATTTATGGTCCCTTCTATATGCTGGACTTTGTCATAAACCACTTTAATCAAATAAAATAATTCCTCCATTAGAGAATACCATCAATTGTAAAAAGCACCATTTGCTTAATTTCAAGTATTAATAATTTACACATCAATAGAAGGAACACTTAATCTCAGATGTGGTAAAACATCTGCATTAGAGCCAAGAAGAAGATTCAGTTCCCAGATTCTCTGTAATAAAAATAGTGCCTAGAAGAATTCACTTAACTCAGTGAACATGTTGGCATCTGAATGATCTTCATCTAGTTAAAGACCATTCAACTATACTTTATTCAAAGTATAAAAAACATAAAAAACCAGGATATTGTCAAGTGCTGACTCCCTGAAATATTAGGTAAGCAATTTTTTATAAGAATAAACTGAGTTTATTGTTATCATGGTAAGGGAAGTCACTACGTTAACAGAGTCTTAGTTTTATCTCAGAGCAGGGAGTGTAAAGTTGGCATACTTGTGGGGTTTAAGATTCTGGTTTAACATGGGTCTTTCAATTCATTAGCTTGGTTAGGTTTGGTAAGAGTTATGATCTGTTAGTTTATTGTTGATATACTAGAAAGGGACAGCTTTTCAGGCAAGTTCAAATAGTCTTGAGGAGTAAACAATCATTACAAGCTATCTATTGAAGAGTTAAATAGTCTGATGTTCATTTAAATGGATTTTTCAGGAAGTTCCTGGAACAAACAATAAATTATTTGCAACTTTTGTCTTCCTAGGCAAGAGTTTCCTTGAAATTGGAAACAGTGGAGGAATATAGGCACGTTAATGTACATAGTAAGACGCATGGGTGCAGATGATTCGATTCTCAAGGTCCCTGAAAGTAATAGCTGTACAATATAGTATCCACACTGAGACATTTCTGAGATTAAAAATTACCTCTATTAATAATTGCATTGGGACAAAATATATAACCTGGGACACTCAAAATTAAAGCTGCTTGTATAGTTAACCTCTCTGTGACAAGACTCCATGCTTTCCAGATACATAGTCCACATTCCTTCTCTGCCCCAAATAAGAGAATCGCATAACTTTCAATAAAGCTTTTTGTTTCCTAGATGAATCGCCCTCTAAAAATAAGACACATCATTGACTGAGGTGAAACTTAATGTCATCCCATGGACCAGCCATTGCAGCCAGAAACTGTGAAATTCTCTTCTTTCTTAGGTTCACTTCCTACACAGCTCCAAAAGTATTAGTGAAGGGACGTTGGTTATGTCATCTGTAAATAGAATTTTTGCTTTGTAAGCTTATTTCTGTTCGGGTTAAGCGCAATATGGTATAGTAGTTAACAACACAGAGTAGCTAGACTGTATGTATTCAAATCCTGGCTATTCTACTTACAAGCTAAGTGAACATGACTTATTTAACCAACCCGTGCCTCAATATCCTTATCTGTAATATGGGAATAATAGTAGACATTATGCAATATGTTATTATGAGGAGAAAATGAGCTAATAAACATGGAGTAGTTTGAACAGTACTATAGCAAAGAGTCAGCAAACTACAGCCTGGTCCCATTGCCTATTTTTATATAGTCTGTGAGCTAAGAATGGTTTTCACATTTTTTAATAGTTAAAAGCAAGTAAAAACAAAAATAATAATTTATAATATGTGAAAATTACATAAAATTAAAATTTCAGCATCTATAGTAAAGTTTTATTATAATACAGATATGCTCATTCTCTTATTTATTGTCTACGGCTGTTTTTGCACTACAATGGCAGAGTTGAGTAGCTGTGACAGAGACACTAGGGCTTGCTCCTTTACAGAAAAGCTTTCCTGACTCCTGCTATAGCAGATACTGCCAGTGCTCTGCTCAAGTTCCCTTTATCAGTTTTCTGTGCCTCTACTCTGACTTTCGTGTACATTTACTACAAACTGCCTCACTGTAACTCTCTTTAGAGGACTTCCTGTGAGCTATTAGAACCACTTTGACTGCAGACACAAAGGTCTAGAAATACCTGGGAGTTTACATTTCCCCATCCCACTGTGGCCCTACACCAATGACTACCTGGTGTGGGAGTATGAAAGCAGCTTCCTTGCCTCAAGTTGGGATAAAATCCGAGGACTGATTTATACTTTATAGATACTTTTGTACTTCAGATACTTTTTATTGGGGAATGGCTTATCTTACAGCCTGCTACTTCAGTATTCTGCCATGATGTGGAGATGGCAACGTTGAGTTTTTCCATTGCCAGGATCTTTTTCCTTTAAAAAAATTGTAAGAAGGAAAACATTAAATTTGGTACAATCTGAAAAAATTCTTTTCATTGCTTAGAAACAAGGATGCCACATTATAATGTCTCCTCTTCTTACTACAGTTGCTCAGAATTTGCTACTTAATTTAATGCTCATGGTTGGGTGACTAGAAACGAGTTTCATTTCTCCAGGTTGAGTCACTGAGCAGTTTTGACTGTTAAATATCAGGACCTATGCTAACTACTGAGAACACAGTGAATGTAACAAGACCCAGGCCTTGAAAAATGTGTACTTTTGTGAATGGATCTGCCACTATATTTCAAATTTTTGGAGTGCCAAGCACAGTGATGTGCTGAATAAATGCTTGTTAAATGTAATTATATCTCATCATTCTCAAGAATGTAAATCTATCCAGCCAGGGCAGCAGCTTAATTTCATACATAATTTCTAGTAAAGGAATTACTGACATATAACCCAGTATGATATAATATCACCAGGAATGGGCACTAGGCTGAGAACCTGTAGTCCTGATTCTTTCTTCCCACTCTATTAATAATTCCCTAAGTGACCCTGGACAACTCTTTTTATTCTCTGAACTTCAGTTTCTTCAACTATAAAATTAAGAAGCCAGACTAGATTATCCATAAGGTTTGTTTCAGTTCTCAAATTCTCATTCCTCTAAAGTCTCCAATTATTTAGCAATGCCTGACTTCTCATGAACTAATAGACCTTACTTCAGGGCCCTATTCTATACTATGACAAGAGTTGAACTACAGAATTTTTCAATATGATTAACCTCGTTTTTGAGGCAGAACCAATATGTCCCATGATTCATTCTGTCTATAGTCTCAGGTATAAAAATAATATTTCCCCAAAATATCACTCTTAGATTTCAGTCTTTTATTAAAAAAAAGGTTTGCAATTAGTTCTGAAAATATTTACTAATTATTTTCTGTCTCAGATTTATAGACAGAACAAAGTTTCAAACAACGTCATAATTTTCTATTCCAACAAATTGCCTCATTTTATCTGATTATTTTTCAGATTTAAAAATTTTTAACACATTCGCACTTGTTACATTTTTTCTGACCACCTTTGCCTCTTTCTTAGGTCCCCAGCCCTCAGTTCAAGTCTTAAAACTAGTAGGAATAGGCAGGGCACAGTGGCTCACGCCTGTAATCCTAGCACTCTGGGAGGCTGAGACGGGAGGATTGCTGGAGCTCAGGAGTTT
>RJWJ010018358.1:0-31699 GCA_004363605.1 Indri indri | reverse complement strand
GTTGGTAAATTACCCAGTCCAAGGTATTTTTGTTATGGCGGCTCAAATGGAGTAAGGCGTGCCCCCTCCAGAGCAGAGGAGAGAGAGTGTGGAGGCCCCTAGAGGTCAGAGTGTGTGATCAGCTTACCCTGAGGGATGTAAGCTTTACTCAATCTGCACTGTTCATACTTTTCTGTTTGCCAAGGGGGGAATTTCCAGTGTCCATTGTGGGCCACGAGGGTGGGCTTCCTGGTGCCAATGCAGTAACCCCCAGCAAGAGAGACTGAGGAGACAGAGGGAAGAGACTGTGGTGGGATATTTGCTGTACTCCTTAGTTATTTGTTTTGTGGTTGCTTAGTGTTTTTGTGCTTTCCTTCTATTTTTAAAATAATCTTGGCGTCCTGGGAGCCAGGACTAGGCCAGGGTTTCAATCCAAAGCAACTTATTAAACATCTTTGCCTCTGCCTATGAAATACCACCTATTTTCCCCTCCCTTGATTTGAAAGTTATGTATTCTATTTCTCTTCTTTTCATGGATATTTTTGTGGAGTTAATTTGTATCTATTTGGCTGAACCATGTGAAATCACCAACATTAGGCTGTTTTTTTAGTTAAAAAAATGGTAATTCCATATGGTTCAACCTAATATAGTCTCCCTTGGTACAAGCCAAGAACCCTAACACATTTATTATCTCTCTCATATATAGACTTCCCAATACCCACTTCCTTTGTCTTTACACCCAACATTGATATTATCTGCAAATTTAGGTCCATATTTGTAATGAAAGTCTTTTTAAAATATATACTGACTCTTTCTCACTATTACACCTTATATAAGACATCCTGCTGATGGATTCTTTTATCTTCTAACCAGGATAAATAAATCCTCTGGTCATTTTTCAGGTAGAGTTTACAAGTGAGAACCTTCTAAAGGTCTCATATGACTTAAAATGTCTTTATTTCACCCCCACTCTTAAGCGATCATTTGGCTAGATACAGAATTGTAGATTCACATTTTTTCCCTTAGACCTTTAAAAGTATTCCTCCTGCATGTTCCAGGTTTGCCAGTGAAGAATCTGTTGCTATTGCAAACTTGTATTTTCTGTGTCCAAGATAGCCAAAGAGTCTTTTTTTCAAAGCCACATGTTGTTTCATAACCACCTATTTTTACTTTATGGATACGACACCCTCCTTTACTTCTTTGAGAATTTTAAGTTTGCTTTGCAACAATCCTGTTCTGATCATTCTGTTAACTTCGTGCCCTCAGGTGTAAGCTCAGTTTGTTATCTCCCTTTGTGGGGCTTGTTTTTTCTAAGCGTCTGATGACTGCCATTTGCATTCTCATTCCTGTGGTGGTGACCCCATAGTCCACTCGCGAGAGGGAGAGCTTGTTCGCTGCTGCTCCAACTTGCTCCGATTTCAGTGGGAGTAAGGTAAGGACAGTCTGGACCACCAGGTAAGGCACCCAGGTGGCTCCGTGTCCATTGCGGTGTTGCTATTCACCTCGGGCCCTGCTCTCTCTCCATCCCAGGCCCCCACCCTCACCATTCCTATGTGGAGACAAGGACCCTGTTTGTCACTGCTTGGTCAGAGGAAGAGAATGGAAGAGAAAACAGTGGGCCAAGGAGTTCCCTATGGCTCAAGCTGTTAGTCTCAAAGACAGATGTTCAGACTGCGGGTCTCACGATGGTGGAGCTGAGCACCAGATCACAGGGTCCAGGCACGCAGGTGTCCTCTGATCGGTGCACATGTGTGCGCACGTGTGTGTGAGGTAGGCCGTCTAAAGCACAGAACTGCCAGCCAAGGCTTCCCTGTCTTTGTCTAGGAGATTTTTCTAGTTTCCAAGTAATGATAAGTTCTCCTTCTTGTTTGGGGGTGCAAACACATATTTTTCAACATGTATTTCTTATCCTGTCTATGGACTTGGTGTAGACAGGAAGGTAGCGCAGCGTGTGCCTAGGGTCATTGTGAGATGCTTGGAGCATTGTGAACATGAGAATTAATGAGCACGTGACACCATGCCTGACATGCATCGATGACAACCACTACTGAGAGCTTTTCATGTGCACATTTCTAAGCCTATTTCCACATGGCTTATAGTCTGCACGGGGGATACAGTCATCTCCATCCTACCTGGAGTCACCTCTGGGGTAAAACCTGGTCACTTCTTCAACAGAGCCCAGCCCAGCCCCAGCACCGACGGCTGCAAGAAGAGCGTGATTACTTTCCTTCCACAGCTCATTAGAAAGCAGGTGCTGTACCGAGTCTGAGCCGCTGCGTTTCATCACTCTGGCGTCTGCACTGGCTTCCACGTTAATTTAATCTCAGCTGGTCAGAGGCTCAGGAGAGAGAGGGGAGCTGCTAGCCTGCAGCTGTGGGGAAGGTTCTAGAAGCTGGAACTGCCCAGTGTTCCTTGTAGGGGTAGCACATTTTGTTCCGAAGCGTGCAGCATACATTTGGCTCTTCCCTTGAAGGAAAATGTTCTGGGTTTTACAAAATGCTTTAAAAAGTAAAGAGAAAGGTAAACAAATAAAAGAGAGGGAGGGAGGAAGGAAGGGAAGAGGTGAGCCATTTCCCTCTTCTTTCTCTCTTGAATCCTTCCATCTCTGGACACATTTGCTGTCAGCCCTGCCAGCTGTGGAAAGTATTTGAGAGTTGGCAGCAGGCTCCAGTGAGGAAATAAAAGCTCTGTTCCTCCCGAGAACTCCATTAGCGAGATATTTAAACTGTGGCTTCACCTGAGAGAGAATAGACAGCAACCCACAAGGAAAACTCCCGTCTCCTTAGAGAGCTCTGAGAAGCAGCTGGGTCCTGTTTCTCGGGCCTTGACAACACTTCCTACTCCTTTCCGCCCACAGAAATGTTCTGGAAAAAGACATCAGTACACTTGAGAAACTACCTCCTCTCCCATGCTCCACCTCCTGCACAGAACGCAGCGAGATGCATTTATCAGAGCTCTCGGCAGGCCGAGGATGTCCTGGGGACAGAGGCAAACAGGAATCCTGCCCTCAGGCACAACCATGTAGCTCCCCAAAGCCAAGAATACACCAGCGATTCACAAGAAGACTGATAAATTTGGTGTATCTGTACTCAGAAGTATAAATTTACATAGTGCAAATATAATGCAGAATAGTCAATTCCAAATTTTAAAACCAGCAATGAGAGACAATTTTGTGTAGCAGAAAACTGACTTCTCAGTTTTCCATGAAATAAATGTTATAGAAACATATCAAAAACTATGTAAGTGTTGATAATCACTGACCCTCGAATCCCACTTCAAGGAATGTGCCCTAAAACACCAATTCAACAGCAAAAAAGAGCCAAGATGTTTATTTGTTGTTAAACTCGAGAACTAGGTACCAACTGTGCCACATACACACAAAAATGGTTAAAATAATTAAGAGAAATTAGTGTGTTGTGACACTGCAAATATTAAAATTGATGATGATGTCAATTATGGAGTTGCATGGAAAATATGATATCATTAATGTTGGGTGAAAGAGTCAGAAGATATATTGGGTTTGTGCCCCATGCTCGCAATTTCATAGAAATGTTTATGTATATGGGCCCACTAAGAGGGTATTGTAGAAAAATGCAATTACTTATATTAAAATAGTATAAAATATTAGTAAAAAGTTTCTTTCGATGGTGCTACATTGTTTTTAAAATAAAAACAGAAACATAAAGCAATGAAAATGTTCGAAGTCTGCATCAATGCATAAAAGCCCTTTCAACCCATATATAGTTAATCTAAGAACTAATAGTTCCAGCCTGAAGTTCCAGGGCCTGAAGGCAAGCTTTGCAAAAGGAAAATTAAAAAGATAGATGAGGCAGAGAGAGAAGAAGAAAAGAACAAGAAAGGGAGGCGGGGGGAGGCAGGAGAGAAAACAGTGTGGAAGGATTTCCAACCACCTCATCTCCAGTCTGTATTTGCTTTCAACATTTTCTCTTACGCTGACCTTACTTCCGTAGCTTCCTGAAACAATTCCTTCCTTGAATTACAATTTTCTCCCCTTAATTCCATATCTATCTATCTCCAATCTGGATACCAGATTCTCTCTGCAATTAATTGTTATTATAAAACAAAGATCTATGGGTTTCAATAAATACTTGACCCAAAACTAGTTTGGCGAATGGGACAGCAAAGAGTTGTTTCTTCTCTCCAAAGGGTACTGACTTCACCCATCGATTGTCGTAATGGGGGTAAGAATTTAAAAGTTGGTAACATAACACTTTATTTTTTGCCTTCTTTTTTTCCCCTTTTAAACAAAAATGTTAATAGATTTAGGGGCTACAGGTTGAATTCTGTTACATGTAAATATTGTGTAGTGGTGAAGTCTTGGTTTTTAGTGTACCCATCACCCGAATAGCCTACATTGTACCCCTGCTTTTGTCTTTCTAATTGTGTGACCTTCTTCCTAATGGGCCCAGAGCATCCTTTTGCCTAGGGGCGAACACAGTTGAGGGAAGGGGGTGGAGATTGGGGAAAGATTAAGAATGTCACAGAAAAAATTCAAAGAGTAAGACTTAATTAATATTCAGCTTTTGACTGATAAAGTAGGATTAAGTTCAAAGGCAATGGTCTTGCCACTAGGCTACAGCTTTAATAAAGGATTTTCTAAATACCTCTCCTCCGCCGCATATTGCCCATCACGCCTGGATGATTTGGGTAACAGAGTCAGCTCCATAATGAAGAGAAGGTAACCCATTTACTCAGGACAGCTACAGCATGAGGGTGACTCTGTGACATCTATGGCAGAAGAGGAATATATTAATAACTGTTATGAGCTGAATTCTGTCCACCCCAAATTCATAAGTTGTAGTCGTAACACCTAGGATCTCAGAATGTGACCTTATTTGGAGATAGGGCCTTAAAGAGGTCATCAAGTTAAAATGAGGTCATTAGGATAGGCCCTAATTGAATATGACAGGTGTCCTTATAAAAGGGGGAAATGTGGACACAGACACCCATGCAGCAGAACTCCATGCGAACTCGAAGATCGACAAGCCAAAGACAGAGGCCTGGAGCTGATCCTTACCTCACAGCCCTCAGAAGGAACCAACCCTGCCCACACCTTGATCTTGGACTTCCAGCCCTCAGAACCGTAAGACAATACCTTTCTGTGGTTCAGGCTACCCGGTTTGTGGTACTTGTTCAGCCCCAGGAAACTAATGCAAAGACCAAGGGAAGATAAAGAAAAGCTCTCCTTCCCACGCTGAGGGACTGTGGGAGGAAGAGGAAAAGGAAGCTATCCCTCCTGTCCTCCTCTGGGACTCTAGAAGGAGCCACAGTGACAGGCTTCCCGGTACCAACCTGGGATGCTGCCACGTCAGAGTCACTTGGGCTGCACAAGATGAGCTCAGCCGGGCCTGCCTCAGTTCAGGATGGGTATTTACAAGGCCCCAGTGAGTGACACAGTCTGCAGGGAGGTGGCTGACCAGAGAAGGTCACAGTAGCAGGAAAGAGGTGGATCTGTAGGGCTACCAATTGCCCAGGCCCAGACCAGTGGGAGTCAGGGAGTCACAGCCAAGACTTCTGAAGAAAGAAGGAATATAGTCCCAGCAGGCCAGGCTCTGAGTAGGTACAGAGAACAATTTACAAGTTACACAGCTATAAGCTTCAGCTGCAAATGCTAGCAGTGTGTGCAAGTTCCAGGAAGACTAGAGACGTCACCCCCAAAAACCACTAAGTATGGCAACTCTTCCCCACCACACAAGGTGTGCCTAAGCCTCACCCCTGCCCCATAGCCCATCTTAGGCGGGGAGGAGGGGAGTGTGTGGGAGAACATGAATCTGAATCTGAGACAGCAAGCACTTTTAGTCAAGCGGAACTGGGCACAACCAAATGATCAGATCGGACTCAACTTTAAGCCAGGTTGGACACCGCCAAGTTGGATTATGTGTTTAAATTCCACAGCATATACACAAAATGCTGCCTTATCACAGAACTTTGGGTTGGTGGGGAAGGTAGACCATCAGGGTCACTATTTCAATAAAACAACTTCAGAACCCCCTCCAAGGGATGGTCATAGTGGATCCCTTTGTGTTTACTGGAAAACTGAATGTATTTCCAAGATTCTTGCAACTTAGTGCTGTTGCTATCTTCAGGTGATGGAGTTTCACAGCCTGGAGAAGTGCTAATTAAAGTCAATAGCAGCTTGATGATCCTGACACCACACCCTCAATAAACAAAGGCACTTCCAGGTCTGTCAGCCACATTAGAAGTGACTAAGTCACAAGTGAAACGCTTGTCAGATGGAAATTGGGACATGTGGGAGCTGTTGCAGGGACAGCTAGTGGTGAGCTGAGAGCCAGCTGAGGGTGCACTGGAGAGAAGTTTGCCCTTTTCATCTTGGCTCTGGTCGGTAGGACTGATAAATCTTTCATTTGGGACAAGGAAGTCTCTACCATCGCAGAAGGAAAGGCCGTCAGCACACTGCCTTTCCAGGTTGAGACGTGAGTTTTTGTCTATGAAATAGTCAATGTAAACAAACCAAACAGTTCTTTGGACATGAAACAAAAATAAGCAGCATGACTAACAGATGCCTCACCATCGTAAGGAGCCCTAGGAATCACCACTCTTAATAAAAGCTTTTTCCTGGAAGGAGCACCAAGAATGGCATGCCCATTGTTCATGCCCATTTCGTATGAACAAAGGCAGCCAACTGGCATGATCATGACTCAGGTAGTCATAGAGTAACTACTAACGTGGTTAAAAGTGCCTCTTTCAGTGATGGGAAGATGAAAGGAGCAGATAAGATGACAGTTGCTTTTCTTTCTGGGCACTCTGGAACTCTCCAAGTGCTGGGAACTTGTGGGGTGGAGGAAGGATGTTCAGATACAACAACAGAGGGAGGAAGAAGCAAACATGCACACATTGCAGGCATTCATTCATAAATCCATCCAACAAATATTTATTGAACACCAGTTATGTGCTGAACAGGGTGTAGGTATTGAAGACACAGCCGTTAGCAAAACTAAGTCCTTGCCCCGTGGACCTTATTCTCTAGTGGAGGGGAAAGTTAATAAATGAACACATAACATAGCATACGTGTTATGAAGAAAGCAGATTAAGGGGATAAGTTGTGACTGGGTAGGGAAGAGAGGAGTTGCCCTTTTAGGGGTTGGCAGGTAATGTCTCTCCCAGAGGTGACATTGGAGCAGAGACCTGAATCAAGTTGGGGAGTGTGATGGTTGAATCTACAGGTCAACCCGACTGCACCACAGGGTGCTCGGATTAGACATTATCTCTGGGTGTGTCTGTGTGGGTGTTTCTAAACAAGATTGGCATTTGAATTGTTGGACTCAGTAGAGCAGAGGGCCCTCCCCATGCGGGTGGGCATCACCAATCCATTGAGGGCCTGAATAGAACAAAAAGGTGGAAGAAAGAGGAATTTCTCTTCCTGACTGATTACTGGACCTAGGAAATCGATCTTCTCCCGCCCTCTGTGCCTCTGGTTCTCCGGCCTTTGGGCTCGGACTGAATGACATCGCTGGCTTTCCTGAAGGAGCTCCAGCTTGCAGACAGCAGACTGTGGGACTTCTCAACCTCCATAACCAAGTGAGACAATTCCTCATAGCAAATCTCTTCCTATGTACAGCTGAGCCTTGAACGACATGGGTTTGAACTGTGGGGTCCATTTATATGAAGATTTTTTCTGCCTCCGCCACCCCTGAGACAGCAAGACCACCCCCTCCTCTTCCTCCTCCTCCTCAGCCCACTCAACGCAAAGATGATGAAGACAGAGACCTTCATGAGGATCCACTTCCACTTAATGAATAGGAAATATATTTTCTCTTCCTTACGATTTCCTTAGTAATGTCTTTTCTAGCTTACTTTATTGTAAGAACACAGCATATAATACAAATAATATGTAAAACGTGTTCATTGACCGTTGGTTATTGGTAAGGCTTCTCGTCAACTGTAGGCTATTAGTTTAGGTTTGGGGGGAGGTCAAAGGTTATGCATGGATTTTCAGCTGCATGGTGAGGGGTGTCAGTGCCCCAAATCCCCACATCGTTCAAGGGTCCCCCGTGTATCCTCTCCTCTCTTCTTCTCCCCACTCTCCACGAGTTTCTCCTCCTTCATCATTCATTCCTCTGCATTGTTTTATGTTTTCCCTCATGCTCACTCACTCTCTCCCACGTGCACACATTTCTCCTTCTCTCTCCTGTGGGAGTGGGCAGGTACACATCTGCCCTACCTGCCCCCGTGTTGTGCCTTCTATAGTGTCCCCACAGTCACTTGAGAAAACTTTCTCTCTCTGGTGAAATTAAAGTGCTAGAGCTTGCAAAATCCTTAGAGCTAACACCGTTACTCTCAGGGCGCACACACACACACCCCCCTTCCTGGAATCTTCCAGATGTGTTCCTAAGTCACCCCTCACTCAAACCTAGACTTAACAAGGCTTCGAGGAAGCCTGTGTCCCCACGAGCAGCACACGAAGTTGTAAGAAGCTGAGAAGGAAGGTTGACAGGAAGGCCACGTTCTCTGCCCTCCGCGTGCTCTTGTCACCAACACCGCAAGCTTTGGGTTTCCCGTCCCCACTTTCCTCTCTCTGTGTCCCACCTCCTCCGTGGCAGTGCTAGATGGGAGTGCGAGTGAATCATGAAGTTTCCCTCCAGCTCCAAGACAAACCTTGCACTTAGGATGAAGATGAAAGAATATTTTTTTCTAAACCAACAGCGTAAACCAGCTGGACTGTTCTGTAAAAATATCACACCCTCTGGACACTGCTGATTTTGCATGGGACCAGAGAGAGCTGCTTTTTCCCTCTTTCAATCAACTCAAGTAAATATGCAACCCTCAGCCACAGTACATCCTCCAGCAGGAAGACAGGTTTTGAAATGTTTTCTTGTCAATTGTTTACCTGAATCTGTTCACAGTTTCTCAGACAGGAAAGACAGATCGTGGGAACAAAGATACTAAACGGATTTTCAGGTGACAGGCTGCGGCTGGAGGTTAGTTACGTAACTTTGGTTATGTGGCTTTTTGCATTTTCAGGGTGCAGCAGGCACTGACTAATTAAGATGGAAATTGATTTGTGTGCTTAAGCATCCCAGCTAGCTGTGACAAGCATTCCATGCTCTGGCTTGGGGAACGTTCTTTTTGCTTCTTTGGTAATGCTGAGCCCTTGGTAGATGATAATGACAGTTCACTTTTGTCACTCTGTGAATGACGGAGTAAGTGCGTGCTGGATGCACAGAACCTGGGAGCTCACGTAATCCACTCAAAGAGAGATACTAATCCAGCAACTCTGGTGCCACCTGACCTTCCTTGGACACCCACTACTGTCAGGCAGCTGCTTTCTGTGGCTGGGTCTGAGTTAAAGGAGATTACTCAGGCCAGCTTCCCTTTTGGAGCTCCTGGTGAGAAACCACATGATCCCAGATGTTCTTCTCCAAGGTCTGAACTCTCCCATTAGAGCTTGCTCCTTTGCAGTTAAGAGATTGTCACCATTTTTTCATCGCTATTTATTAAGTAACCGTTTTGTGCCAGACATTGTATTGTAGCTCAGGATGCAACTTAAATAAGACCTACTCTTTTGTCTACTTGGAGCTTACAATCTAGTTTAGTAAATTTTAATGGCTTTAAATTAGGTAAAATACTACCAGTTTTTTAGAGCTTTTATTAACGATACATTAATTTATCCAACAAAAATTTATTGACTAGAAGTTACAGTCTAGTAAGGAAAGAAACCTAAATAAATCATCATAACAGGACGTTGTAAGTGCATAATAAAGCACGGTCCATTTCTTTGATCCTTTTTAAGGCAGTAGGCCAGGGAACTCTTTTGGAGGTGTTAAGGCAGAAAACCTAAGGGCATCGAACACTTATGAGGGTCGGGGTGGGATTTAGGGAGAAGGATGCTGCCTGAAAGATCTCTTACTTTCTGATTCTATTCAAGGTTAGCACAGCCGTACACTGGCTGATTGACTACTGGGGTCCTTGGACAACACCTATAATCTTTCTTAACCACTAATGTTGCATGGCTAATGAAAGGTCTTATGGTCCTGGCTTAATGAGTTGAAATGATTTAACTGTAATTAGCACATTTATTATTTTAATACAAATCAGTGCTTCTAAAGCCCCTGAAAAGAATTTAATCTCTACAATAAATTAAGCCCTTCCTACAAGCTCCCTCATACTATTAACGTACCTATTTTTTTTCTTCTTTGTATAAATCACCAACATCATCCCCTAAATAGTTCCCATTGTAGTAGATCGCAAACAGCCAGGATAAAAGTAATTAAGCTTTATTGTAAATTGTTCCCTGAGCTTTTCTGAAAATCCCAAGGTGAGGCTAGGAAGGGCAGACCTCCAGCTAGGATCGAATTCTGACTGATCATGATGAGGGAAGTGTGTTTTTGGTAAAACCAACAACGGAGCTTTCTAGCCACAAGTCCTGCCCAGCACAGTGCAAAGCAGGCGGGCAGCCAGGTGTGTGCTTTGACTTGTCCTCACACCTTCAACCATCAGGCCGAGCAGACCATCAATAACTAGTTGCCTAGCAGGATTTTTTAAGGTTATCACTCCCAATCCTTCATGTGATGGATGCTTAATGTCGATCAAATTGACTGAGAGTTGAAAAGTTGCCTTCTGCTGCAGGTTTGATGAGTTACCATTTTCTCCCAATAAAGAAGTTTCTACAAAAGAAGAAAAATGGCTTTTCTGGGATCTGCTCTTGCTTTGCAGAAACAGAAATATAGCTAAGTGGCTTAGAGTGGAAACACCAGACAATTCAGGCTTCACCAAGGACTTTGCCTAGTGTTGACAGGAAATTCCTCTTGTTCTCTGTGTATATTTTGAAAAACCACTGTTTATTTTTGTAGGAAAGGATTTCTAAAAGGCATTCTTTGGAAACTCCAAAGCAAAACAAAATCCGTTAGACACCTAGGATTTGGTCTTAGAATAATGCTAAGTGAGAATCGACATATATCAAAAGATGCAACTATTCTAATCTATTTCACAATGAATTCCCATTTACCCAAAATGTTTTCAAATTTTGGGATTTTTTAAAAATTCAGATTAAAAAAAAGAGATACAAAAGAATGCTGGCTCTGGCAATGGTCTTTTCTCCTTTTCATATTTATAACTACTTTCTCCAACAGTGAGAAACATACGTAATAAGAGTAGTTTTAGAATTGCTAAGCGAAACCATTGCAAAAGCAAACCTGTTAAGCAGAATTCAGTATTTATCAAAGTTATTTTTCCCCTTGAGGTAAAATTTGCATACAGTGCAATGTAGAGATCTCAGTAAAGTTTGATAAATATTTACCTCATAGAATTATTGCTCCCACCAAGATATAGAGAACAGTTCTATTATCCCAGAAATTGCTCTTGTGCCCTGTTCCAGTAATCCCCCATAGATGAGCGCCATTCTTAATTCTACCTCCATGGAATACTGTAGCCTATTCCTTTTTTTTTTTTTTTTTGAGACAGAGTCTCACTCTTTTGCCCAGGCTAGAGTGCCCTGGTGTCATGCTAGCTCACAGCAACCTCAAACTCCTGGGCTCAAGCGATCCTTCTGCCTCAGCCTCCCGAGTAGCTGGGACTACAGGCATGCACCACCATGCCCAGCTAATTTTTTAAATATTTTTTAGGTGTCCGATTAATTTATTTCTAATTTTAGTAGAGGTGGGGGTCTCGCTCTTGCTCAGGCTGGTCTCGAACTCCTGAGCTCAAACAATCTGCCCACCTTGGCCTCCCAGAGTGCTAGGATTACAGGCGTGAGTCACCGTGCCCAGCCTGTAGCCTATTCTTGAACTTCATATAAGTGGAATCATGACACTACATGTTCTATGTTTGGGTTCTTTTGCTCAACAGAATGATTTTGACATTTGTTCATAATGTTGAGTCTATATCCATAGTTCATTCTTTTTATTGCTGAATAGTATTCCACTGTATGAATATTCCATAATATATTCCCCCATTTTCCTGTCCATGGACATTGGCTTTGCTTTTGTTTTTCCTACGGTAAGAACACTTACCATGAGATCTACCCTCTTAACAAATTTTTAAGTGTATAATGTAGTGTTGTTAACTATAGGCACAATGTTGTACAGCAGATCTCTAGAACTTATTCATCCTTCGTAACTGAAACTTTATACTTGTTAAACAGTGAGGTCCCATTTCCCCTCCCTGCAGCCCCCAGGCAATCTCCATTCTACTCTCTGCTTCCATGAGCTTGACTATTTTAGATCCTACATCTAACTGAGATCACGCAGTACTTGTCCTCCTATGACTGACTTCTTTCACTCAGCTGATAAGTCTCTTATCCCACTTAGTGTAATGTCCTGAATGTTCATTCCTGTTGTCACAAATGACTGGATTTCCTTCTTTTGCAGGACTTTGGTTTTTTTCCTCAGGATTAGTTATTATGATTAAAATTTTCAGGAATATAAACTGGTGCAACCACTTTGGAAAACTATTTGACAGTTTTTTATAAAGTTATATACACCTACCCTATGTGCGACCCAGCAATACCACTCCTGGGTATTTACCTAAAGGAATAAAGATGTATTCATTTGTATGAGAATGTTTATAGTGGCTTTATTTATACTTGGGAAAATCCATCCATGAAGCTGTCTAAGCTTGAATATCCAGTCCTCACGTGGAATTCTACTTTTTCATTAATTCTCTTGAATATATGAGTAATAAACATTTCAGCATCCATCTCTGTTAACTCCAGTAAGTGGGTCAACCATATGTCTGCTTATGTTGTCTTTTTTTCCCCTTTTATTGGCATCGTTGGTAATTCTTGTGTGTGTGTATGAAGTTCTGGATAATGGTATCATCCTCCAGAGAGAGCTCATCCTACTTTCTAGTAAGCAGATAAAGTGGTAGCTGATCAGGGATTAGTTTGCATTTTTTAAAAAAAAATTCCATCTTTTATTGTCCCCCACACTGAGGACACAGCCCTCTACGGTTCCCACCTGAGATCCAGGAGTGTTAACTGCAGCCCCTCTCTGTTAGTGGGTCCTGAATGCCAATACTGGCCTCCCCAGCACTGTGAGATGAAAGAAAACTCTGCCTTAACCATCAGTAGTTTTCTGCCTTATTTCAAGAACAGTTCCAGAATTCAAAAAGTCAACAAATCTTTAAAGGGGCAAACAGTAGTTTGCAAGCACAAATGCACTATGCCTCCCTTGTTACCAGGATCTTAGCTCACACCCACCCCATATTCTGGAGACTTAGCCCCTGAACCCCAGTTTTTGTCTTTCTGGCCTTGTGAGATTGCCAGCATTTCAGCTGGCCCCTCTGTTAGCAGCAGCTTTCTGCCTAGAACTTCTGCCCAAAATCTCATCTTCTGTGGGGTTTTTTTGGGATATAACCCCAACATAAGTTGAGGGACACCCATACTTTAAAAATGTTATTCCAATTTCTTCTTGTTTACATTGTTTCTAAGAAGATATCTATTGTCGTCCTTCTCTGTAACGTCTCTGCTCCTCTCTGGCCACTTTCTTCCTTATTACTACTTTTAAGCAATTTGGGGTGAATTTTTAATCTTTCTTGTGCTTGAGGTTTGTTGAGATTGTTAGATTTGTGGCTTTTTAATTTTCATCAAATTTGAAAAATTTTTAGTCCTCCTTTCATTATTTTGAGTTTTTAAAAACAGATTTATTGGACTATAACTCACACCATACGATTCATACATTTAAAAAGTGTACAATTCAGTCATTTTTACTATGTTCTTAGAGTTGGGCAACCTACAATCAATTTTCATCACCCCAAAAGAAACTGCTCATGTGGGGCAAAGAGGCTCATTTTTCAAAGTTGGAATGTTGATTTTAAAAACAGTTAGACCTAGATTTCCCTTAGATTCTCCAGAGAAGAAACTTCCACATGGAAAGAAGGCAGATTGCTGGAAGGAAAAAATAATTTGCAACTAACTCATGAGACTTCAGCTCTGGTCTCGCTCCGCCACTGAATGTTATGTGACTTTTGAGCAAGTCATGTAAAATCTCTGGGTTCCAGATGATTTACTTATGTATGAGTGGGTTCAATCCTAGAATTTTCTCATGTGTCCTGTAATCGTGGATTGTGAGCTTAAGTTTGGTGGAGTTCTATCTGTTGAAATTCTGTAGGCTTGGTTTAAAGGTGAGTCCCTCAAGACATTTCTTTCTATCAGGTAGACCAGAGGTGAGATTCCCAGACCACAAAGGTAGACAAATTTGAACTGAAAATACAGGAGAGAAAAGGCATGTAATTAGAATTCTCAGAGTAGTATTGATTTTAAGACAATTCGACTTACAGCAAAAGATGAGACCAGAAAGCTCTCGTTACCTCTGTTTGCCGGTGGGTGGATGTTATCACTAATTTATCCTTTTACTGAAATTATAAGCCTTTGAGGGTCCTGACTCTAAATAAGAACATCTTCCCCCTCTTCCTACTGTGGATCCAAGGCTTTAGCTCCTTACCGGACATGGCTGTTAAAGTGAGACCCCTAAATCATCAAGTTCAGCAAAATTCATCAGGGCCGTCTGAACTTCTGCTTTTCTGTTTCATTTGTGGCTTTGCTCCTAGAGATTTCTCTTATTTTCTTGCACATTTAGTTATACATTTACAATGATGTTTATTATATCTTTTTCCATCATTTACAGGTGTTTTTTGATAGGAGGATTCTCAGTTAATCAAGTTGTCATATTGCAAGAAATGGAAGTCAGCCCCCCAAATTCTATGACTCTGTGGTTATTAACCACTCCTCTCCCATTTGGCTAACTTGGGTATTTATCTCATTTTATCTTCATGAATTGGGTGTTCTGAGTTCACAATGTGTTGGAACTATCCTAACACCATTCTCTTGGAAGCATCTTAATGAGAAATTGTATAAGTGAACCAAAAAATCTGAAAAGTAACAATTATAACTTTGGTATCCACGGTGGTGGCTGACCTTAGCATGGAGACGTTCAATTGTCCTTCCTCAAACATTTCAGCCTGTGCCATGATATAGACCATTAAGGTCACATTTATGGCTGTACTAAGTAAGTACATCTTCCATATTATGAATGATTAAACTTAAACAGCAATATTGTATGTCAGCAAGAATTAAGTCAGTGGTGAACTAATAAGACTCCAGTTTTATCTAATGCCCAACTGGGGAAAGTCTGACTGCCCTTTGGATATGGTCTTGGGTTTCTTGGACATTGGAGGTGGAGGTGTAAAAGATGGTCCGTTAGTAGGCCTAGGAATTATCAAGTGATTAATTAGAAACAAAAAAATGACAAGTGATTGTGTTTCTATCTAGAGCTGCCATAGTAGTTCACACTGACTTAGCTTTATTTTTCTCTTCCATCAGTTTTCTAGTTTTAGAAAAACTAAACTGCTGCTGTGGTTCTTTGAGTTCACAAGTATTCTCCTCTGTATTCTGGAGATATGCTGTACCTGAGAAAACATGTTTAAAAGATACCCTGCTCAACACTCTCATAGTCTGCTGATTGGAACACCCTTCCGGAAAGCAATTTGGTTGAACACACCAATAGTTTTTTTTTTGTTTGTTTTTTATTTCAGCATATTATGGGGGTACAGATGTTTAGGTTATGTATGTTGTCCTTACCCCCCCTCCCCCCCGAGTCCGAGTTTCAAGCATGTCCATCTCTCAGACACACCAATAGTTTTAAATGTAACGCTCCTTTGAGTCATTCATTCTTAGGAAATTCTCAGACATATGAATAAAGGCTCAGTGTTCAATTTTACTGACACTATTATAACCCACAATGCTGAAAAATTGGAAATGGCCTAATGTTCTACAAGAAGAAATGGTTATATAAACTATAGTACATATTTAGAATAGATTGTTATATAGGCATATTTTGATATAAAACTGAGTGGAAAAAAGTGAGTTAAAAATATACATGTATATTGTTCTCACTCATATGTGGAAGCTAAAAAAATTGATCTCATGGAGATAGGGAATAGAATGATAGATCCCAGAGGCTGGGAAGGGTGTGTGGGTGGGAAGGAGGAATAATAAAGATTGGTGGTTTGTGGGTACAAACATATAGGGAGATAGAACAAATAAGCCCCAATATTTGATAGCAGAGTAGGGTGACTATCATTAGCAAAAATGTATTGTATATTTCAAAGTAGCTAGAAGAGAGAATGAAATGTTACCAACATATAGAAATAATAAATACTCGAGGTGATGGACACCCCAAATACCCTGGCTTGATCGTTACACATTCTATGCACGTTACAAATCCATGTACTCAATAAATGTGTAAAATATTTTGCATCAATAAAAAATGTATAAAATTTGAAGGACATAGCATTCCCTTTTTACAAATAAAATTCTTTAAATTTTATATTCCTATGATCTCTGAAAGTTGCAAATTTGTAACTTGCTTATTACAACATATATTCACAAAAATATATGTATAAACCATGATGGTTTACATATATACAATATACACATATTACCCATTAGGATGGCTAATATAAAAAAAAACAGAAAATAATAAACATTGGTGTGCATGTGGAGAAATTGGAAGGAACCCTTGTGCTCTGCTGGGGAGAATATAAAATGGTACAGCTATGTGGAAAATGGTATGATGATTCCTTAAAAAACCAAACACAGAATAACATTATGATCCAGCAATTTGGATGCTGGGTATGGACCCAAAAGAAATTAAAACAGGGACTCAAACAGATATTTGTACACCCACATTTATAGCAGCATTATTCAAAATAGCCAAAAGGTAGAAACTACCCAAGTGTCCATCAATGGATGAATGGATAAAGAAAATTGTCTACTTGTCTTTCAAATCAATGCTGCTCTGAGAATTCTAACCATAGACCTTTTCTTTCCTGCATCTGCAGTTCAAATGTGTATTGCCTTTGTGGTCTGGGAATAATACCTGCACTGAAAGATTCACATGAAAAGCTATCTCAGGCTGATAATACCTCTGTACGCCTGGAAGAAAAAAATACCTAGAGGGACATGACAGTTCATATTATTCAGCCGCAACAAAGAAGGAAATTCTGACACCTGCTACAACATGGATGGACATTGAGGACATGATGCTAAGTGAAATAAGCCAGTCACAAAGGGACAAATGCCATGAGATTCCACTTATATGTAGTACCTCGGGTAGTCAAATTCACAGAGACAAAAAGTAGAATGGTGGTTTTCAGGGGCAAGAGAGAGGACAAATGGGGAGCTATTGTTTAGTTGGTACCAAATTTCATTTTGCAAGATCGAAAGTCTTCTGGAGATGGATGGTGGTGACGGCTACACAACAAGGCGAATGTACTTAATGCCGCAGAACTGTACACTTACAAATGCCTCAAATGGTAAATTTCATGTTAATGTGTATTTTACCACAATAAAAAATATACACATGGAAATATATGAATACATACATGTATAGTAGCATATCAGTTGTATTAAAAAGAAGATATATGGGGGCCGGACGCGGTGGCTCACGCCTGTAATCCTAGCACTCTGGGAGGCCGAGGCAGGCGGATCGTTCTGAGCTCAGGAGTTCGAGATCAGCCTGAGCAAGAGCGAGACCCTGTCTCTACCAAAAATAGAGAGAAATTAATTGGACAGCTAAAAATACACATAGAAAAAATTAGCCGGGCATGGTGGCACATGCCTGTAATCCCAGCTACTTGGGAGGCTGAGACAGTAGGATTGCTCGAGCCCAGGAGTTTGAGGTTGCTGTGAGCTAGGCTGACGCCACGGCACTCGTCCCAGGCAAGAGAGTGAGACTCTGTCTCAAAAAAAAAAAAAAGATGATATATGGGTATGTAGGTTGATATATATAAAAAGTGATAGCTTCAAGGTGTATTGGTTTCCTATTGCTGCTGTGTAACAAATGTCCATGAACCTGATGGCTGAAAACAACACATCTGTACTCTCTTACAGTTCTGCAGAAACAAGTCAGAAATCAAGGTGTCAGCAGGGCTGCACTCTCTGGAGGAGCTCGGGGAAAATCCTGTTTCCCTGCTTTTGCAGCTTCTAGAAGCTGCCTGCACTCCTTGGCTCCCAGCTTTCTCCTCCATGTTCAAAGCCAGCAGCGCAGTATCTTGTCTCCGCCGTGGCGACATTACCTCCTCCTGTGTCAAGTCCCTTCTGCCTTTCCCTTCTAAGGACACTTTGATTGCATTTAGGCCCCATTGGGTGATCCATAACAATCTCCCATTCAAGATTTTTCATTTAATCCCGTCTGGTGCCACATAGAGTAATATTCATAGGTTCTGGGGATTACAACATGAGTATCGTTTATTAATTTTTTAAGTGTTTAAATATTTTTGCTTTTATTTATTTTTTAATATATTTTTAAATTGACAGATACATTGTATCTATTTGTTGTGTGCAATATGATATTTTGGAGTCTATATACATTGTGGAATGACTAATGAATTAACAGGAATTACCTCACATAGTTATTTCTGTGGTGAGAACCCAAAAACAGCATTTTTCAAGAATACAGTCTGGTTAACTGTAGTCACCACGTTGTACAATAGAGCTCTTGAACTTACTCCTCCCATCCAACTGAAATTTTGTATCTTTTGACCAATATCTCCCCAACCACCGCAACCCCGGGTAACCACCATTCCACTCTTTTCTTCCATGAGGTCAACTTTTTTGGATTTCACATGTTTGTCTTTCTGTGCCTGGTTTATTTCACTTAACATAATGTCCTCCAGGGGCCATTATTCAGCCCACCCACACATGAAAGGACAGAAGGAAAGAAAGAAGGAAAAGGAAAGACAATAGCAGGAAACATAATAAAACAATCGTGGTTAAGTGTGGTTTATAGAATTATGAATTGATTTCCTCTGTATACTTTCATACAGCTTACAAGCTTTTTGCAATGAGCAAGTTTTATAATGAAAGCTGCAATGTTTTAAAATGGGCTTTCTTAATGCAAATGTAATTTAATGTATTTGGGGTGCTTTTCCAGGTATGGGTTGGGTTCCACTAAATCAGGGGTCCCCAACCTTTTTGGCACCAGGGACCTGTTTCATGGAAGACAATATTTCCATGGACAGTTGGGGTGGGGTGGGAGCTCAGATGGTGATGCGAGCCATGGGGAGTGGCTGTAAATGCAGATGAAGCTTCGCTGGCCTGACTGCCACTCACCTCCTGCTGTGGCCCGGGGGTTGGGGGACCACAGCACTAAACCTCCCAGCATGTCTGGTACAGTTCTTCTGATGATTAGAGTAATCCGTTTGTAAGATGCTAATTCTATAACAGGAAGATAGCCTGTAGTTGTGAAACCAAAGTAAGTTGCCTACTTAAGACTTCGCTCAGGAATAAACCAAGCCACAATTAAAATAACACCTCCTTTATAGAGAAGGTTAACACACAAAAATGCAGTGCTACAGTTATGATGATAATGAGACAGTTGGTAAAAACCTAACAGGGTGCTTTCTCTTAATTCGCAGCACGGCCTTGGTAACAACGCCCGGCGGCCCATCTGCAATGTTTACAGCTCCCTCTGGAAATTTCCAGTCTCACCATAGTTAGGTCTCCTGTCTCTAAACTTCTCTTGTGCCACTGGCATTCATAATTAGATTTCTACACATTGCCTATCAAATGAGGTAATTTGGTGTGGTTTTGTATTCACTGTTCTTTTGTAAAGCAAGGCTTTGGGGGAAGAATTGAAAAAACTTAAACATCTCCCAAGGGCCTTCATTATCGTTCTTCAGTTAATGAAGATTTTTCTTTTAAGCCGGGCGCTGTGCTGAGTGCTTTCGTGAAATGCTGCGTTCGAGTTCTTGCACTGTCCTATGAGGTGAGTGCAAGATGGGGACGATGCCGTGCAGAGGCCACCTGCCCACGGTCACCTGGCATGAGGGGGGCACTTATGAAATGATACGGAATACTGTTTACACCCTACAGCTCACACACACCTGTCTCCCGAAAAGATCAAAAAGACGCCTGACTCAGGAGTCCCCTCGTGCAAACGTTCACTTCGGGTCAGGCTGTTAGTTAACACACATTGTGTGTCTGTTCTCTCCAAACTCTTTAAAGTTTCTGAAACATACAAAGAAAGGGGAAAAGATAGTTCTTGCCCTTTTAAATATCCTACAACCTAATTTGAGACACAATATTAATATGTACACTCTATGATGTAATTAGAGTTACAATCTATACCCTTAAAAATCCAACACCAGTGTTATTTTAGAGATGGAGTGCTCACTATGTTACCCAGGCTGGTCTTGAACTCCTGGCCTCGAGCGATCCTCCTGCCTGGGCCTCCCAGAGTGCTGGAATTACAGGCGTGAGCCACGGCACGCAGCCAGCAATAGTGGCTCAATGTGATAAACAAAGTTCTTCCATAGATTTTAGTTATCATAAATATCCTTTATGACTGAACGAAAAAGTTATTTGAAGTGAGTTGGAGCTTTTTTCTATTTTTTTACTTATGTTAGTACGCAATTACTGACTCCTTGGAAGTTGTACCAATGCTCAAAAAGCAAATTCTTAGCAGAGAAAAACAGAGGAGGACGAAGAAGGCAGCCATGATTCAGAGCAGTAGCAGGAAGGCAAGCTGTAGCTATAAATCTCTAAAGAGCAGTTTGCTAAATAAATGGTTTCCCTTTGGAAGGCAGATGTTTATCAGTAAATACTCCTCGGAAGCGCAGCTTGTTAATCTGCGAGGGGAGATGTCTGGGCACTTTTGTTCCCAAAGGTCATGATGAGATAAGGAGGGGGGAAGCTTGACAGCTGCTGTTGGATCTGCATTCATGAAGCAACCCTGAGTCGTGTCTATGCTCATCATGGCTAATCACCGACTTGCCTTGTAAGACACAAGATGATGCGCGTGTGTGTACACACACACACACACACACACACACACACGCACGCACATTCTCTCTCTCTCTCTCTCTCTCTTTACCTGATTCTTGCACAGCAGTAAAGAGATTAGTATTCAGACAGAGTTCTGTAGCTGGACATCGCGCCAGTGTTTTTAATGGCAGTACACAGCAAACCGCATTCAAGCCAGGTGAAACGAAGAAACGAAACCAAGCTTGCTTGATGGAGACTAAAATGGGATATGCCACACCGAACAATCACTATTAAATTCAGGTTAAAATCTCTGGGAGGCAAAGGGAGATTATTCTCTAGGAATTCAGTTTTGAGATTGTTGTTCTCTCACTCATGTGGATCTAAATTTTAAAACTAGCAATGAACCTCTTAATAGCTGCAGCTTGTTGAGAGTATAAAACATTCCGAGCACAAAATATGCAGCATGTAACTTTTGGGATTGTGTGTTCGCATAAAAAAGCGGGTTAAAATACATTCTGTCAGTTGTTGCATTGTTCATTTCTTGTAAAGGTCTTCCTACGTTGGAGACTAGATCCTTTCACATGGGCTGCCTTAATAACGAAATAAAACCAAACAAAACGTCTCATAATATTAATTGTCCTAAAAAACATGTGTCTTGCAAATGGCGTGGAACCGAGTATTTATTTCCTGGTGGGTATTATGACTGTTAGCAAAGGACTCAGCCAGAATTAGGGATCTTCTTAATTGACCGTATTGAGAAAGGGATTCATCTGGTCCCACTTTGTAACATGGGAAAAGTAGGAGAGAAAATTAAATGTGAAAATCAGAAATGCTTTTCTAACAGGATTATGCTCTTCTGTAACACTAAAGGTCTTTTTTCTCCTAAAACATTAAGTTGTATTATTAATCTTGTCACACATTTCTCAACAGTTGAATATATTTTAACCATTTTATATGCTAAATGTATTTTTTGTCCAAAACATTGTATCAGAATTTTACTTGCTTGTATAATCTGAAAAATGGGTTCTAGAGTCCCACTTGCTGTCTCTGGGAGGCTGAGGCTTCATTTCTATGAGCAAAAGGCTCATTTAGCAATGTAGTTATTCCAGGATTTATTTCTATTATGGAATTTCTGGGGCTCAGAATGTAACTTTGCACATGAAATATTAATATATAAGTATGTATATGAAAAAAATTAATAAAAAAGTGAAGGTTCTAAGGGGCAAAGCGAAAGAAACGTTGAAGTTTCCTAACTGCTGGTAGCTGCACTTAGAAGTAGCAGTAAAATCTTGGGAAAGAGGCCCAAAATATACACGGGCGATACAATGTTCCTCCAAATAATACATGGGAGACCAGAACATGCCTCCTTTGCTTTTAAATCCACAGCAGAGGACAAGGATAAGAGTTGAGGGATGCAAGGCACTGAAGGACGTCAGTTCACACAAACTCTGCAGAGAACGTGACTCTGCCAAAGGGCAGGGAATTTACTTTCTTGCTACCGTTGTATACCCAGCCCTAGCAAAGGACCTGGCCCAATAAATGTCTGATGAATGAACATATAAATAAATGAATGTGAATGAATGCACAAATGCCACATTACGGCAAACATTGTACCTCTTGGGGATCTCAGCCAAAGCAAAAGTGAGGTAATTTGGCCACCCAGTGTTTCCTCTAATAGCATGACCATTGTTTGAACTCATTGGAAGAGAAGTTTGCAAGGTAGATCCAAGTGGTTTTTCTCTTATTGCTGCAAATCCTGGCATGGCTTTGGTCACTAGGCACCCATCAAATCTACAAAATATAATAATAAAAGTTTTTCAGATTTTTACCTGAAGGGAGGAATGGAAATGGTCTGTACTCCTAGCACAGCGACAGGTGACAAAACACCCATCCTGCTGGAACAAGCACCCGCCGCCTTTCCCCCGCAGAAGGCGTGCGCTATCCTCTGATGTGAGGTAGGAAAACATTCGGTAAAGTCCTTTCTACTCTCTCCCCATTTTTAGGCAGTCATGAGCCCATTACTCTTTCCTTCTCTTCTCTCTTCTCCCAAAAAGTACGCCCACAAATGTTTGCTACTTATATTATCAAATCCTTACAAAGTTCATTCTCACGTCCCACCATCCAGAAATCTCAACTTTCCCCCATCTCCACCAACCCTACCTATTTTTTGAGTAAGAATTTAAAGGTGACATCCAAAGCCAGACCTCACTTTTCACTTGATAAAACCCAATAATTACTCTGCTTTCTTAAGTCAGATGCTCCTGCTAATCTGATATAAACTGTCCAAAATTAGCATTTTCCTTCCCCCTCAATGCCAACGGCATTAAGTGACTCAACCCTGCCATGCACCAACCCCTCCAGCTTCCGGGGCTTGTGCTGACATCCTTGTCAGGACACACTCCCTCGTTTTGTAACCAATCACCCTTGTTCGGCATCTTCCGTTCACCCTGAAAAACCATCGTCTTCACTTAGCACCCCTCTCTCTAGTTTAAACAGTGTCAGGCTTGGCTCTTGCCACCAAGCGATGGCAGCAGAAGCAGCCCTGCCATCTGCCAGAATGGGGGAGGAAGAATTTTGGCTTAATCCATTAATATGTTCCGGTTAAAGGAGAAGGGTCCCATTTATCATACTCTGGTGGCCAACCTTCAAATACAGTAATTTGCATGGTACAAAGTACTTAATACTGAAGTGATGCTGAATTTTAACGAGGCTTTGATGATTCAGAAGGTGCTGCAGGAATATCGCAATGCTTCTGAGTCATCGTTATGAATATCAGCGATCACCGAATTGTAGGTTTTGGAAAGGCCACTGATGGATGGGCCAGACTTGCTTCTGTGCCGTCGTTTGTTTCCTTGTACTGGGCAGGTGCAGCAAATCTCCGAATTTGCCTGGAAAAGCTCTGGAGAACACTAGCTGGTGCCTTTGGGTCTGGTCCTCTAATGTTATTTCACCCATTCAACAATTAAGTTCCTATTATGTGCCTGGCAGAATTGCTAAATTTTTGGTTCTGGCGTTAACTATCGCATATCCTCTTCCTCCCTGAGAACAGGTACCATGCCTCCTTGTCCCCAACCTTCACATAAAGCTTGTTTTTTTGTCTGTTCTTCCCAACTGATGGTCAGTTTCAACAAACAAAGAAGTTTCACAGGGTCTTTCTCTTGACTCATCTGGCCTGTTGGTTAATCATGCACAGAGTGTGAAGCATGATTAGGTTTCTAAGTTATTTTCAGTTTATTGACAGTTTTTCTAATTACAAAGGAGAAGTGTACCCAAACTCGTCTCTATGCCAAGCTGAGAGACCGAAAATCATAGATGTGTCCTGCTTCCTCCCTTCCACGGGTAACTCGCCAGTTAGTTTTTATTTTGAGGGGAGGAGTGACAGATCCACTGTCTGGTATTTAACCCCTAACTTTATTCAAGATTTAATTAAAGTCCAGTGGAGAGAAATGGGATCCTGCACACCAGAAACCAGTCTCAGCTCTGCTGATGACGAAGTTGCCACTTGAATTTGCTGTCCTTCAGCCTTCCCGATGGTTTTTAAATGGACGTTAGTACTTGCCCATAGCAATGTAAGGAGAAATCTGATGATGATTGGAAGGCTTTATATGAGAAATATGAAATATGTCTTGGAGCTAATTTCTACCTTTTGTGAAAAGAGCTGCATTATTTAAAAAATAATCAAGCACTTTGGCACTAAGATGTTTTTCTCTAGAATCCTTCAAATTTTCTTGATGAGCTCATCTCAGCAGAATTTTTTTAAAAAATCCCAATGACCTATTGCATCAGATTAAAATATTTTTAATTAATGACATTTAGCACTATCCACCAACTGGATTTTACATATTTTTATTGAAAACATGCACAAAATAAGTACTTCTTGTTTTCTAAAACAGGGTAAACAATGTCACATGATTAAAGGTAGGTAAGTATGGAAATTCTTTCAAATAATCTGTAATGAAATGTCACTTTTCTCTGGGTAAAAGAACAAATAGGATGGTGAAAGCTCAAAGTTCCTTTCTCAGCTGTTGCAAGCTTCATACTCAGCAGGTTGCCATATGTATTTACACTGTGGAAGGAAGAGACTGTCTGTGGTAAACAGCATTTATGAGTTTGGTTTTTGTTTCTTCCATTTCATAGAATACATCATCTCAAGGTTGTCAAAAATCATTTTATCCAAGATCTCTTCCTAGGCAAGAATTATAGAGATTGCTTGTTTTGTGAGTCCCCAAAAGGCTATACTAATACTTTAAAAGCAAAGGACAAGGCAAAAGACATCTTTGATAATTACATTTGAAGAATGGAGAGGGTAAATGGAATTAGATATTCCAAGTTTTAAGAAATGGGACTGGTTTAGGGGTTAATTCATTTATATCCCAAGTTTTCACTCAGATTATTCAAACTAGCCCTCATTTCAAGCTAGACTTGTTGCCAAGCAATCTTTTTTAAAGAACAATAACATATACTTGTAAAATTTTGAAACAGTGCAGAAAGAATGAGAAATACTCAAACCATGAGTTCCCCCATCTCTGGTCCCCTAATCCCATTTCCCAGAGGTAACTACTTAAGAATTTCTTGTGTGTCCTCCTAGACTTTTTTTAAGAGATGGGGTCTCGCTATGTTGCCCAGGCTGGCCTCAAACTCCTGGGCTCAAGCAATCCTCCCACCTTGGCCTCCTGAGGAGCTAGGACTACACACTACATTTGCATGCCACCATGCTCAGCTATTCCAGACATTTTTAATGCATACACTAGCATACATTTCCTTGAACACACACACGGAATCAGAATACACTTTCTCTTCTATAATACATAGCTAATTTACAGTAAGTAAGCCATGAAATGAGGCCGTTTTCCTGCAGGGCTGCCAGTGTGCTGTCTTCAAGGGGCAGTAAAGGGAACATCAGCAGAGTCACTTCCAGTGTGAAATCTTGAAGGTGGGTGTAGAAGGTGCTAGAGCTTTGATGCCCCAGTCTCCTTCTGAGAAAGAAGAAACCATCATCATGGCTTCCCCTCTGCTTGTTTAACAAGACTTTACGGAACGAACAAGCCCCTGATGAGAACTTAAACCAGGGCAGGGGTAGAGGAGGTGGACTTCAGAGATATTTAGTGGAAAAAATCACCAGGGCTTGAGAACCAATTGGATATGAAGTTTGAGAAAAAGGAAGGTGTTACGGTCGGCATGTGTGTCCCTCCCCCTCCCCAATTCGTATGTTGAAATCTAATCCCCAATATGATGGTATTTGGAGGTGGCAACTTTGGGAGTTAATTAGGTCGTGGAGGTGGAGCCCGCATGCATGGGATTAGCGCCCTCACAAGAAAGAGGCCAGAGCTAGCTTGCTCTCCTCCCGCCAAGTGAAAACATGAGAAGTCGGCCATCTGCAACCCGGAAGACGCCCTCAGCAGAACCCAACCTTGCCGGTACCTTGATCTTGGACTCCCAGCCTCCGGAACGGTTAAGAAATAAATGTCTGTTCTTTGTAAGCCACGCAGTCTACGACAGTTTGTTGTAGCAGCCCGAGCTAAGACAGGAGGGGTCAGGGACAACTCCCAGGTTCACAGTGGTTTTGATTGGCAGATGAAGTCCGGTCTCTCTGGAAGTTAGGTTAAAACAATTTGTTTAATTAGATTTTTGCACTATCTGCAACCCTCTGTACTGTCACTTTACCCTTGGCATAAAAGCCTTTTTCTGTCTTAAAATAAACACTCTCAATCCTACCTTCCCCTCCAGTCTTAAGTGAACCCACAAATCTTTTACACCTCCCATTCAATCTTCAACTTACTGAAGTCTGCCAAGGGACTCCACGATTCCCTGAAGCTGCTCTTACAAGGCTCACTGTGGGAAGGGCCCTCCGCAATCCCATTCCCACACCTCTGCAGCACTGGGTTCCGCTGACATGCCTTGAAAACCCTTGCTTTCCCGGGCGTTGCACTCCCTCTCCCAGCTTCCTTCAACCCACGCCTGCTCCTCCGCTGGCCCCTACCCTTCCTGTTCGGTATGCCTGTATTGAGTTCCATCTCGATTCTCTCCTCTTCATGTGGTCCATAGGCGATCCCATCCACACCTACGGCCTGACTTCCATCTCCGCGTTGAAGTGTCCCAATTCCAAATCCAGACATTCTTTTTAAATTCCAAAGTGCAGTATCCAATTGCCCACATTCGGTCCAGCCACATCGAGTCTGTCTAGCAAACGGTTCCGCCATGCACTCACTCCCTGAAGCCTGCGATCTGGGAGCTGCCGGCAGGTGCACAGACGCACCATCCTCCCACCGCCCTGCCTTTCTGTCTGCTGTTTGCTCTGCCCAAAATGTTCTTCCTTTCTTTAAAAAATGTATTTGACATATACCAACCTTATGTACAAAATCAGCATACCAGACTTTGGGTTATCATTCTTCTCTGCTTTTATTTTTAACAATATATTCAATACAGGTATTAAGTACAACACATTTAATACATATAAAACTATGTTATATATTAGTTATAAAGCATACTATAGTATATAGTAAACACTCACAAGCCTACACCTAAGAACTAGAACATTCCTCATCACTTGCATCTACCCATGTGTTCCTCTCCCATCCCCTGCGTTTCCTCCTTTCATGGGTAACCACCATGCGAAATTTTGGTTTCTCATTCTGTTACTTCTTTTTTTTTTACAATATACTTTTATTGCATATGTATGCTCAGACAATATATTCTTTGGTTTTGCTTTAGAGCTCAATAAAAATAGTATACCATATGCAGTTTCCTGCAACTTTTTTTTTCTCTTAATATTTTCAGAGATTCATTTTTTATTGTGAAGTATAGCTGCACTTCAGTCATTTTCGCTATTGAATCCTGTCCCTTAGGGTGAACATGCCTCATTTATTCATCCCTCCTCCTGCAGACATTTCACTTTTTCCAGTTATTAATTATGAATATGTTACTATGAATCCTCTTGCACATACCTCCTGGTGACCACATGCAAGAGTTTGTTGGACATACAAGTGGGGGTCGGTAGCTGGATCATAAGGTCTGCAAATGTTCAAGTTTGTAAGATATAACTGCTTCCTAAAGCAGGTGTGCCTGTTTACACACCCACAACAATGAATGGGTTCCCAGAGATCTTCTTTAACACCTGGTACTGTCAGACCCAACTTTTGTAAATCTGGGTGTGAAATGGAATCTCATTATGGTCTTAATTCATAATTCCCTAACCATCAGTGCTGCAGAACATCTTTTCATTTGATGTTTCTCTTCCATGAAATGCCTTTTCAAATCTTCTCTATATATTATTAATCTTCTCTATATATTATGATTACTAATCCTTTGTCAGTTATTTGTATTACAAATGACTTCTCAAGTTGTGGCTTCTCTTTCCATTTAAAGTGCTTATTTGCATAACATAAGCCCATATGTTTAATAAAGGTGATTTAATCATCTTTTCTTTTACTGTTGGTGCTTTGTGTCTCAAGAGATTGAATCTATAGATGAATTTAGGGAGATCCGATAACTTATAACGCTGAATATTCCTATTCGTGAACAAAGATGTTCTTCATGTGTTCCTGCCTTGCATCTTCCCCTTTAGCCTTCAAATCCCAAACCAGGCCTCCACATTGCCTTCTCCTGAGAACGTCCATCACCGTCGCAACTAAAGTAGGACACATGGACCCTCTACATGCAAATTGTTTAGATAACTGCAATCATCCAAGAAAAAGATGACAAGGGGTAACTTTGAGGCTTGTTACTTGGGCGGTGGCACCATTCTTCATTATTGAATACATCAATAATTTAAGGAGAATAAAATAAGAAGTAAGTGGCATTACGCTGTCCACCTGTCCAACTCTGCACAGGATATTGCAGCTGAGCCGAGAACCTGCTCAGTCCTGAAAACATCTGACAGATGTCAATCACCCTTATCTTTTTTTTCCCCTTAGGGCAAGGGAATATGAAATCACGGGAGGATGAAAGCGCTTGGAGAGCATGACTGTACTTGACCACGCTGGGGCGAATGGCTTGAGTATTTCTGACAAGCAAGCAGGGAGGCCATGCCTTTTGCCAAAGGGAATTCTGCAACCATTTAATGGAGCCGTTAGAAAATGAGGTCTTCCGCAGAGAGCAGAGCCATACTTTCTTCCCTGTCAGGGTCCACTGTTCTAACCATTTAGACTAAAATGCCCCATTTCTCACAGCATCATTTTGCCACAGGGTCACATTTCTCTATTCAACTGAGTTTCAGGCTTTTTTCCTAAGAGGAAAGGAAAAAAAAAAAAAAAAAAAGTACTAAGTGGCCTCCTAGATTTAAGGTAAAAATGGAAAAAAGCAAGTTGACTTGCTTTGAAATGCAAAAGACCTCTATCTTCAGCTTGTCCCCATCCCAGACGGACCAGGGATGCCAACAGAGCCCTACTCCTGGTAATTCGTTCGAGGTCCTTGAAAAACAACACTTTTGTTTTCCAGGTACTGTAGGAAGACCCTGCTCCTCTATAGGGTTCCACCAAACAGTCTTCCAAAACCAGAAGCAGCCAGGTGCACATGGGCTTTTTGTTGTTATTTTTAAGGCACTCTGGATTATACTTCTCCTTGAAGGTCACCAAATATAGAAAAGGTGAAAAAAAAAAAAAAGGTTAGTCCGTATCATATCCCAAAATGGGTCCAAGCCATTTCTCAACTTCAGCCACAGACATGTTCTTCCTCGAAGCGTAATCCTCAATCTGCAAAAGATTAGAGGCATCTTATTAAGGCAAAGTGGTAAGACTTTCTGAACCGAAATCTCCATGGGATTTGCCAAGAAACATTAAGCACCTTCCATTTCTTGTCTTAATAGCAATCTACCAAGTTAAATGGAGATAGATATCTGTGTCTACCAAGTTGCCCTATTCTCTGGGCAGAAAAACAACATGTAGTAAGTATCTGATGCTTAGAAGCTCAGAGAGAGAGAGAGAGAAAGAGAAAGGTTTGAGCGTAGGGTGAGTTAGAATAGGGGTAATGGGTTGAAATCAAATTAAGACATTAACTGGGATACATTTCTTCATCCTTTCCCCCTCATTTTATTCTCATTCACATTTAAAATAATAAGATAGGTTCTGGAATTCCATCTAAAACAGGACAGGTATCTAGGGAAGCCACATACAGTGACAACAGCTAACTTACCTGATCCTTGGAAATTTTTCCCACAGCAAAATATTTGGACTTCAAATTGGAGAAGTAGAGGCCTGAGACTGCTGAGGCAGGGGCCATGGCCAGGGACTCCGTTAGCCTGATGCCTGCAGAGAAAGCGTGGGGGAGGCTCACTCAGCGCGAAGCACAGGCCTGCAGCTGGCAGGCCCTCGACCAGCTCTCGTTGAATCACTGAATGGAAGTGAATGCGTACCTTCTAGGTAGACACAGGACACTGCATGAAAGCTGCGACCAAGTCTAGCAAATTCCCATCACACGGAAAAACAAACAGGACATGCGGCTCTCCTCTAACCCAGGGGGACAGGCCTGGAAAAGGCTCTCCACACTCTTAACCCTCAGCCATCCAAGATCGGTCACAGAGGCCCCAGTTTGCTCCTAAGCCTGGGCCTGCTCGGGCAGGAGCTCTGACCCTGGAGAGAGGACACCAGCTGGACAGGCCTCACAGGCCCTGTGGGGCCACTGACACTAGGGACGACCGACAGCTGGCTCCGGTGAAGAATGAATGAGTCCACAGCACAACTGAGAAAGAAGAGATGTTCTTTCTTGGGATGTGAAGAACTCAAAGGGGCCGTCAAGGCGGTCCATTCTAAGCCACTCATTTTACGCACGAGGAGACCGCAACATGAAGGTTGAGGGCTTTGCTAAAGGTCACCCAGCTAGCTTACGGGAGAAACGTGGACTCGAACCCAGACCTCATGGCTCCTGGAGTCAGTGTCATTGCTACTGACCCAGATTCAACACACCGCACAGTTCCTCATTTAAATCTAGATTCCTTTAACTCTATCAGCTTTGATGGCATGCTTTTGACTAATTCCACTAAAAACTGTGATCTTAGCATGAGCCGCCTCAACCACAGGACCTCCGCAGTCAGGACTAGAACCAGGGCATGGACGTGACAACGCACAGCTACAGAACCATGATCGGTTCTGCTCTGGGCTCAGGGTGCTGGTGCCAGGTGCACGGGCCGTCATAGCAAAGGGTACAAGCCAACTTCTCGTTTTAGACTGTTGGAATCAAGCCACAGACAAAATGCTAGAAAGGATGATGATTACAGAAGAGCGTAAGTGTCAATAACAGTGTGAAAGTCAAGAGAGAAAAGGGCGGAAGGGAAGGCTGGGTGCCCCGGTGTCCAGAGACGCTATAGACAAGCAACGAGACAAGAGCGTGAGGCGGCTGTTACCGATGGGACCGAGGTCAGTCACTAGGGAGGGATTAAAGACACGACCACACCGGTAACGGGAAAGCGGGGCAGGAAGGGCATGGGACGGTATTAAGTAGGCCAAATTCCCGTTTGTTACAGGTCGAGAGGAAATAATTTAAATTGATAAATCTAAAAACAGTGACGTAAGAATACTATTCAGTAATATCGAAGTAAAACATCAGAATAGCTATGATCGCGAAAGGGTGAGATAAGGGATGATGTCATTATAAGTCCTTCCATTAAAAAAGATTTTTAACCATATATGTCCTTATATTGATAAAATCTATTAAATAAGGAAAGACAGGAGCCCACTGCCTCCTGGCGGTACCTGTGGCCTGCTCGATGTCAGCGAGTTTCCACATGGTGAGCTTCTCCGTGTGGTCGGGCTGGCTGGGGTAGCCGGGCGCCGGGCGGATGCCCTCGTACCGCAGCCTGCGCAGCTCGGCCACGTCCAGCCGCTCGCTGCCGCGGTAGGCCCACAGCTCTCGGCGCACTCTCTCGTGGAGCTCCTCCGCAAAGGCCTGGAACCCAGAGCGCCAACGTGCGTAGACAGAGGGCCCGCAGCGTCAGTGCGGCCTCCACCCCCTGAATCAAAGCGTGCAGAGCAGCCGCACTCATCG